>VMDR010020782.1:0-17307 GCA_007922815.1 Macrotus californicus | reverse complement strand
TATATGTTCTAAAACACTTAGTGATGTGGAAAAAGTCCATAAAATACCATGCTTTTATTTATTTATATTTTCTTTTTAAATTGAATTTATTGGGGTGACATTTGGTTAATAAACTATATAGGTTTCAGGTGTATAATTCTATAGCACACCATCTATATAAGGTACTGTGTGCTCACTATCCCAAGTCAAGTGTCTCTCCATCATCATTTCCCCCCCTTTACTTTTTACTGCCTCCTTCTACCCTCTTTTCCCTTTGGTAATCACCATACTATTGTCTGACTATGAAGGGTTTTATTTCATTTTGCTTTTGTGCTTAATTCCTTTACCTTTTTAATCCAGTCCCTCAAACCCTCCCCTGTGACAGCTGTCAACCTATTCTCTGTATCTATGAGTCTGTTCCTACTTTGTTTATTAGATTCCATGTGTAAGTGAAATCATATGGTATTTGTCTTTTTATTACTGGCTTATTTCACTTAGCATAATACCCTCCAGGTCCAATAATGATGTTGCAAAAGGTAAAATTTCCTTCTTTTTATGGTCGAGTAGCATTCCATTATGTAAATGTACCACTTCTTTTTTATCCACTCACTTACTGATGGGCACTTGGGGTGCTTCCAAATCTTGACTATTTAAATAAAGCTGTAATGAACATAGGGGTGCTTCTATTTTTTTGAATTAGTGTTTTGGGCTACATCAGATATATTCCCAGAAGTGGAGTTGCTCCAATAAATTTATTGACTGAATTTGACTGACAACATATAAATTAGAATTCAATTTTAATTGGAATTATAATAAAGGGTTGGTGTTGGATTGTGTCAAACTGAAAGAGACTGTTTCATGTTAGAATATTTTTTCTTGCCCTTGGCTACCACATTCCTTTAATAAATGGCAACTTCTCCGAGGCCTTAGTTGCTAGTCTGTAAAATGGTGATAGGTATTGCTGGCTTTCCATATAATACAGAATACCAGATGAGACAATCAAAGGGAGAGTGCTGTGTATATATAAACCCACAATTCCCTTTTTCCATCTACTATGTTCCTAGCACTTTGTTTCTTTGTTTTATTCTCCATAGTCATTTGTGCAAATTTAGCAATGACTTATGAATATAAACATCAGAAAAGCCTAGGGGAAAATTATTTTTTCTCTCAGTTTTGTCCTTAAGCTCTCTATAAATTTTGCGCTTTACTAATATAGTCAGAATGCCTTAGATTTTCTTACAATTTGAAAAAAAAATAATTCTAAAAACTCCAGCAGCTGAGTTTTTCTTCCATCAATACCTATTTAACCCAAACTACAAACTAGTAGTCATTACTGTTTTGTCTCACCAGAATTCTGCACAAGGTTTATCTTCACAAATAAACTATTTGATTTGCAAGGAAGACTAAACATGCTGATCTTTGCTGCTTTCTTAGACTTTAGGAAACAAGAGTCCCTTGCCAAGCCAACTAGTTATTTTTGCTTTTGGAAAACACTTTTTATTGTATTTTTTTCATTACCACTTACCCCACTTACACACTCTTCCACCTCCAATCAACCCCTCCTCCTGCATCACCACACTGTTGTCCATGTCCACAAGTCCCTTTTCTTTTTTGCTCAATCCATCCACCCCCTAGCCCCTGCCCCCAATAGCTGTCATCCTGCTCTCTATCTCTGAGTCTGTCTCTCTTTTGCTTGTTGGCTCAGTTTGTTCATTCGATTCCACATGTGAGTGAAATCATGTGGTATTTGTCTTTCTCTAACTTGCTTACTTCACTTAGCATAAGGTTTTCCGGGTTTATTCATGCTGTCACAAAGGGTAAAATTTTCCTCACCTCACACCAGTCAGAATGGCTACCATCAATAAATTAACAAACAACAAGTGCTGGCGAGGATGTAGAGAAAGGGGAACGCTTTTGCACTGTTGATGGGAATGTCGATTGGGATAGCCATGGTGGAAAGCAGCATGGGGATACCTCAAAAAATTAAAAATAGGTCTGCCTTTTGACCCAGTGATTCCACTTCTGGGAATTTATCCAGAGAAACCCGAAACACTAATTCAAAAGAATATAAGCACCTCTGTGTTCACTGCAGTGTTATTTACAATCTCCAACATTTGGAAGCAGCCCAAGTGTCCACCACTAGATGAGTGGATGAAACAACTATGGTACATTTACATCTTGGAATACTACTCAGCCGTAAAAGAGAACACATTTTTTTAACGTCAGTTTTGTTCTGTAACAAGATTCATAAAACCCTGATGCAGCTTGAATTCAATGGTTTGATGAAATTGGTTTTATTGTTAAGGCTATTTTGAACAGAGCTGGGGGGTGAGAGAAAGTGTGTAAGTACCACACCAATATAGAAATTAGACCCTGGCTGGTGTAGCTCAGTGGCTTGAGCACCAGTCTGCAAATCAAAAGGTTGCTGGTTCAATTCCCAGTCAGGGCACATGCGTGGGTTGCAGGCCACATCCCCGGTGTGGAGCGTGTGAGAGGCAATCACACATTGATGTTTCTCTTTCTCTCTTCCTTCCCCTCTCTCTAAAAATAAGTGAATAACATCTTAAAAAAAAAGAAATTAGATTTACCTTTTAAAATATTCTCATTTGACTTTTTAGCATGACCTTAAATTATTTTAGCTAATAGTTTTTGCTATCATATTTCACAACCTTCAGTTATGGTTCCTTTGCTTATCTTTGGTGATTAAATTTACTTAGATGGCCAGCCATGCATTCAACATTTCATGAATCAGCGAGGGATGATACAGAAACCATAGAAACAACCACAATTTATGCCTTCTATAGTGTTATTTTGCTTATTTCAATCATAGCTTTTCTCATTTGCTTAGACTTCGGCCTCTCTTCACGTGTCGGGAACAACCACCTTTTTAATCTAGTTTGGCCTGCTGAAAATAATGCTTCAACAATATTCTAGCTCTACATTTATCTTCTTTCAAATAATCACTCCTCTATTGGAATGATAATTATCAAATACTCTCTGGAATCATGGAAGAATTGGTCAGGTACCCATAGTAGAGAAAAATTATTATTTAGTAGGAAAGAGGCCAAGTGAATGATTCTGTCTAATCTTTTTAAGAAATGAGAAACCTAAGAATAAAGCTACTATATGACACAGCAATCCCTCTTCTGGGTATCTGTAATAAAAACTATAAAAACATTTATTTGTGAAGATGTATGCATCCCTATGTTCACTGTAGCATTATTCACAATGGTCAATATGTGGGAACAACCTAAGTCTCCTTTAAGGGATAGATGGATAAAGAAGCTGTGATACATACATACAATGGAATACTACTCAGCCATAAGAAAAGATGAAATACTGCCATTTGTGACAACAGGGATGGATCTTGAGAATATTATGCTAAGTGAAATAAGTCAGACAGAAAAAGTCAAGAACCATATGATTTCACTTCCAAGAGGGATGTAAAACTGGAAACAAATGAACAAACAAGACAAAGAAGCACAAACTCATAGACACAGACAAGAGTATGGTGATTACCAGAGGAAAAGCGGAGTGGGGGCAGGTAGCAAAGCGTAAAGGGGGTCAAATATATGGTAACAGAAGGAGACTTGACTTTGGGTGGTGAACACACAATGAATTATATAGATGATATACTACAGAATTGTACACATGGTTAATCTTATTAACCAATGTCACATTGATAAATTTAATATTTTTTAAATGGCAACAAAACTGTCCTAAGATTTTTGCCAAGTAGGTAACTAGCTCTAAGCATTTAAAGGCTGTTGTCCCATAGAACTGTTACTTACTGAAGACAAAAGATTCTGGCTCAGACAAAGAATCCTTATAAACTTCAAAGACAAAATCAGTCCTTGCTTGGTAGGTTTTGGGGCACTGCAGGTGAGGGTCAGGTCCTCAAACTCTTCTCCCTTTCAGAGAACTAAAACGTGTAAACACTCCAAAATCCTCCATGGTGTTTTACAGCAGGGATGGGGAGAGAAACGGAAGCAAAAGAAAGAAAAACAATTTTAAATGCATCCTTTCAAAAGTAGATTTAAGCTCCACCACTCAGGTATTCTATGTCAAGCACTGTAATTTATCTCACATTTTCTTATGGGCAGGGCTATGGGGAGGGTGGTAGACCCTTCCGTCTTTATGAACTGACAAGTGTTGGCTGGGTGCCTACACTGGGGATAGAGTCACAGGAAATGAAAGGTTCTCCCTGACCTCAGAAAGCATATGATAATTTGGGGAAAAATATATATATATATTTCAGACTTTTTAAACCTTTATTATGATAAAGGCAAAAAACACTTTGTGGTCAAGTTGTTATATATATATTTGCATTAAATTGGAAGGTAGGTAAGAAAAATCACTACATTTTCAGACAATAGAATCACTAACTATTATAGATGCTAATTCCAAACTTTGGTATGCAAACTGGCTTTGAGCTATATTGACAAAATAATATTGAGGTCCCTAAGATCATGATTCTAGCCTTGGTTTTGTTCCAAAATAGCTGTATGACCTTAAACCAAGCCTCTTCCCCTCACCTTGGCCTCAGAATGTCACATATGGAGACACAGATTACTTTTATTACCTTCTCTGAATTCTGAAAGTGGATTCGTGGCGCCAGAAGACAATGAGTATTGGTCAATATCCGGGGTACCACATTCCACTGAGGTCTTTCATGTCATTGGTTTACTAGTTTCCCAAATTGGGACTACTCATTGGAGGGGGGCAATTCCTTCACAGTTTAGATGCAGTTTAGGATCCGTTTTTGTTCCATAACATCCAAGGTGATTAAATTTTAAATAATGTTAATGGGTACAGTTCTGGATTTCAGAATAATTAGACACCTAATCAGAATTTAGTCCTCATTATTTCTTTTATTATCATTTTATTTATTTTCACTGTTTATTCTATTATAGTTGTCCCAATTTCTT
This sequence comes from Macrotus californicus, assembly GCA_007922815.1. NCBI lineage: Eukaryota > Metazoa > Chordata > Mammalia > Chiroptera > Phyllostomidae > Macrotus > Macrotus californicus. The sequence continues at coordinate 12,400 of VMDR010020782.1, read as the reverse complement.
TTTTCCCTTTTGCTCCCCTCCACCCAGCCCACCACTGTTGCCCACTTTCAATGCCCTCTCTGCTGTCCAGGTCCATGAGTCATTCATACATGTTCTTTGACTTGTCCCTTCCCCTTCCTTCCACCATTCCCCCCTCCTTCCTTCCCTCCTACAGCTATCAGTCTGTTCCATGTTTCTATGTCTCTGGTTCTATTTTCCTCATGAGTTTATTTTGTTCATCAGATTCCAGTTATAAGTGAGATTATCTGGTATTTGACTTTTACCGACTGGCTTATTTCACCGAGCATATTAGTCTCCAGTCTCCAGTTCCACCCATGCTGTCGTGAAAGGTAAAACTAGGGCAAGCACTGATAAGGGTTCTCAAAGGGACAGCTGAACTTCAACTTCGTCTCTGCATATACAACATTTTAATATTTTGAATAGATCAAAAGCAGGTGGAAAGAGTATTTTCATCTTCTATTGCCATGCACGAAATAAGACAGCTCTTTAAATAGAAAAACTGCTTTGGAATTCTGTTTGCTGGCTGTGGATACTGATTAGCTCTCTGTAGAATAATCATTGGTTCAAGTATAAGAAAAAATGCTTATAGGCACTAATGAGTAACCCCACATGGGATTGAGAGAGCCCTGTAGCATTGGTTCACAGGCTCCCCAGAGCCCAAGCTGTGTCCTCTGAAGTCTGAGTTTCAGATTCCGGGCTGAAGCTTGCAATAATTTAGACAAAGCATTGGAAATGATCTTTGTGCACTAATACAAATGAGTTTAATTGAAACATTTGGTTGTAGGGCAAAAGCAAATCAAATGTTTTGATATGTTTCAATTAGAGCTATTAGTTCTCTTGAAAGAAAGGTTTCACAAGCAATAATTTCATCCTATATTTCATTTGCTTCTCTGAGCTCTTAGGAAAGCCGATTCAATGTCAAGTTTCTTTGCTATGAATAAAGGGTAATTAAATTTTACCATGATATAGATGACATGCACCGTTTTACTGCAGCAAATGTTTACCTGAGTCATGAATGGGGGCGATGGCTCTGATTTGGTTTTTTAGGAGTCGTCCTCAACCTGAGTTGTGCAAGATAACTTGCAGGGAGGAAGAGTGAAAATATTAGAAATAATTTATTTGTATTTATTTTTATCGAAAAAGTAAAAAGTAAGATTTACTAATATTTGTGATGCTCCTGTGATTCCTTTTGTGGTTGTCATTGTAGTTGTCCACCATATGCAATAAAAGGGGTCCAGTTAGAAGCGATCACTTTCAAAGTCAAAGGGTTTCATAAAAGCATTCTAAAATCCTGATTTATGTTCAGTGTCAGGCAACTTAGTGCATTTATGTTTGTACAGTTAAGACAGTTGGCAGAAAATTAACTAATTTTACTAACCCTCACTAAATATCTATATGGCTCAAAAAATTCAGAGAAAGTCACCGTGGATTGAAAAACTATTTCTAATATCAGCTCATGCAGACAACAAGAACATGGCAAATACACTCCCTTTATATTTAGTGTGAGTCTCCTCCTTACCCTTGGGCCTGCAGAATGAAAACTTCACCTTATTCTCTACTCTTCAATGTTCTCATCCCTTTGACAAGTAAATATGCCTGACCTTGTGATCGCTCTCCTACTATTATTTAACTTCCAGTAACTGTGCCTTCTTTCTCCATTTGCATTATAGAGGATATGAGCTTGGTGTTCTCCAATAGAGAACTTTCTGTCTAGTAGAGCTCTCTGCAATGAGGAAATGTTTTAAATTTCAACGGTCCTGCATAGTGACCATTGGACACAGGTGGTTTAATGGGCATTTGAAAAATTACTAGTGCAATTTAGCTTTAATTGTATTTATTTTTAAATAATTTAAATATAAACAGGTTTGTGTGCCTAGTAGTTATCATATTAGATGGAGTAGCTTTAAAACATGTGACGTTGTCTCCTGAATATAGCAGGTGATCATTTTTTTCTCCTTTGCTCCAAAGATGTGGAAAGATTTATCAAGATATTCCCCCTACCTCAATGGTCCCCTAATTAAAAGTCTGTATCACTTATTAGTAAACTCATTTTCTTACTTGAAAGCTGCTTTGCTGCTGAGTCATTGAGCTGTCTTACTTTGTCTGCTTTGTCACCAAATAAGGAGTCTTACTTTGTCACCAAAATTCTGTCCTGTTTAGCTCTAGATTTTTTACACTATAGTTGATTGGGGTTGGCGGGGCAAGGAAATGCTTGATTCCAAGATTTCTTTTCACTCTTAATCCTGACCTTTTTTTTCAAATGTTAAACTTGCAAATCTATTTTAATATCCACTTCATTAGAAAAGCTTAATTGGAAATAAAAATGTAAAGCAGCTGCACACACTTGTGTGTTTACACACAAAGTATATTTTTTTATGAAGTCACGACTTAGTTCAGAATATCTGCCTAATTCAGGATAAATTGCTACATTAATATTCCCATGGGAGAATGGACTGTTCTGAAAACAAGAAGTTCACAGATTAGTGAAATTGGAGAGTAAAGAGGAAGGGCCCCAAGCAATAGAGGATTTAAAAGAAGTTAGCATGTTATCATTTTATTTTTCAAAAGCAAGGCTATATACACAAAGGAACATTTTGGATATCTATAAATGTATATGTTAACAGTAGTTTTACCTAGAAGGTAGAATTTCTAGAGTTTCTTTTGAACATGTCCCTGTGGACTGGGAAGTTTTCAGTACTGTTATGGGCCCTGTGAGCATCCTCTGACATCTTTAGGAGTAAGCGCAGCAATGGTAATGGCACTTTCTGTTAATAACCTCACAAATATTTTTAATACCTTCCCTTAAAATCCTGGGCACTATTGGGTCTTCTGAAAAAAAAGATGGGAAAGTACCACATGCTCTTTGACGTCCGGCTAGGAAAATGGCAAATGATGTCTAAAACAGGGACCATTTACTGCATATTGCTGTTGTGTGAATGTCCTATGTTCCAGCGCACAACAGCTTCACATCCACACATAGAAACCTACAACTACGTGTCTTTTATTCACACACTTAGACACCGTCTTCCATTTTTTATGGCTCAGAATGTCTGTGTGACTAAACGCACAACATCCACATGGTCATTAAATTAATTTCTTTTTGTGAGGATATCATGCACAGACCTAGACTGCTTGTGTTGCAGTGTTAGAGTTTATAGACATATTAGGGTATCTCCAGGGATCAGGTTAATGGTCTGAGACATTATTTATGATGCTGAGCAAGGTGGGGAATGAGGGGTAGAATCACAAAATATGAGACCTATTGTGTGGACTGGTGATCTATTTCCATTAAAAAGAAACTATAGTCAGTATAAGATCACGAGATTTAAAAGGAAATGCAATGAGAATTATCTTCCCATGACTCACCCATAATTAACTGGTGCTATGTTCAGGCAACTGTGGAAGTTTTAAGGGACCAGCCATTTCTAAGGAGAGTGATAAGTGAAGCCTGTGTGATGATTGGAAATTTTAGATCTTACAAGGCAGCTGTTCCTCAATGAACATTATTTTGGGGTGATTACTTCATAAAGAGAATTTTTCAGGACATTTTACTTTCTGCTATGTTGTGTAAATTCCTTTGGGTGCTCCCTTAAGAAAGTCTTCAGTAAAGATGTACATGATATTTTCAAACCTTTTGGACTTGTTATGTGGCCATTTATTTGCATCACTGTGATGACACCACACCATTTCCATGGTTAGTACCAAATGAACCAGTTTCATTTAGATTACCCATTGACATTGGTGAGGTGGAACAATGAAGTAGAAATTGCAGTGTTGACTTTTAAGTGTAATGTGCAAAACTTACAAAATACCTTTCCTATTGCCCTCAGAACAGTAATGATTTCTGATCCCAAATTATATGCAGCCAGTTCAGAAGACTGATTTTATCATCACCATCTGTTCCTGGGGTAGGTTGGTGACTCCTCAGGTGCCCCAAATTCAGTGATTTCATATTCTTCCTGCCCAGTTTATATCTTTCTCCCCACTTGAGTCCACGAGGGTCAAAGTACTTATTATCATCATCGTTATTAATTTTAATAACATGAAATTAGAAAATTGGAAGGATACTAACTAAGAACATTTAGTTTCATGGGAAAATAAATCTGACTACATTTTAACTCTGGTACAATAGTTTAAGCATTTAATGTTATTCCACCCGTGCAGAGGATCCCAAACACACCTCACCACGTGGCTCCTTCAGATTTTCCTTCTCTTTTAAGCACAGCATTATTTTGGTAAATGAAAATGGATTTTTGATTATTTTTGGAAGGGACTCGCTATAATGTCCTTTTCATCATTTTTTTAAATTTCATCAGAAATCTGGAAAATTCTGTCAGACTCACCATTAAAATTTTCTCTCAGAACATATGATGTAATGCAAAGTGGCTTTTGGAGTTTTATAGGCCTGGGTTCAAATTCTGATGTTAATTTTTAAGTATCAGTCCATTTTTTTAACTATAAGAATTGAGGCATGTTGCATAACTTCTGTGAGTCCTACTTTCCTTATCTATCTATCTATCTATCTATATTTCTAAGATCAAATTTTTAAAATTCCAAGTACTTCTTTCTGTTAGCAGAAAATAAAATGTTGATTCATGTTTTTATCTGATTTTTTGACAGTGCCCCTTCAATAACATTATCCCCTTTGCAAAATGGGTAATATCTTTCTTTCAGTTAAGATAATTTAAGGGAACTATTCCCTCTTATTAAAAATTATTCTCTTCACACAGCGGCATCCATGCAGACGTTTGATGAACCTGTCCTTGATGTTAGCCAATATCCTCTACTCTGAACTAGCTGCTGAGCTACTATTTTTATTTAGCTAGCATTGAAGTTGTCTGCAGATTTGTGGGACCACTTTCCACAACAAAATTAAAATATATGTTTTCTAACCAGATGCGCTTGACGCTCTGCAAATGTGCTGAATCTTCCATAGGTGTTTTATAATTTTGTAACTTAACTGATTCAGGGCCAACATCTTCTGTGGTCAGTAAATAAGGTGTTGTTACAAATGCCTGTTCCCCGTTTTTATACAGTGTGAAGGTTCCTTGTCAGGAATAATCTGGATCTGAGAAAGTAACCATCCAAGTCAGCATGGAGCATGGGAGGAAGCCAAGAGGTAAATGTTGAGGGTGAGAAAAATGAAGATAACTGATGGTAGACTAGAAGGTAAGAAGCAGGCAGCTGGAAAACAAGAGCGAGAAAAAAATGAAGAATACGTTAAATTTTCTGAGGCAAACAATTCCATATTTATGATGGCTTTTGTTTCATAGATGTCTATAATCTTGGAGTAAGTCTTGTGGGAATAAAGAAGCCTCATAAACATATACAGACACTACTTAATTCACATGACTACAGATCTCTGCTCTTATCAAAGCCAGACCCAATGAACAGAGACACAGTTTCATAACAATTTCACCCGCATATGCAGGGAAACCATTACCAGCTTTAAAGGAGAAGCCACACCACAATCCACCTGAGGTTTTGATGATACGCTTTCCCTTCAAAATGCAAGGTGTAAAAGATAACTACTGTGGGAATGGGGGGTTAGAGGGGAGCAATGGGGGAAAGGGCAGGACAATTGTATCTGAACAAGAATAAATAAAAACAAGATAACTCAATGATTGAGTTTTGTTCCACATAACTCTGAGATAAGATAGATTCCTCTGCCTTTTGAGTAAAAATGACAAATGTAGTGGCTCAGCTACAGGACAGGCAATGGGGATGTCTCCCATCATTCCGTGTAATCTTGAAGTCACTCACATCTTCAATCCTGGCTTGCCTAGAAACAACCTTATCAGCACCTTCTTTTTCTTTAGAAACCTCAAACTGCCTCCTCTGCTGTTTTTCAACATGACTTCAGAAAAAAAATATATGCATTTTCCAAAAATGTGGGTCTACACAGACTCATGTGTAGCAATTATTTCCCTTGCTTCTGGGGGAGTTTGGGAAGAGAGTTTTAGAAAGCAAATCATCAAACACAAAAATATAATTTTAGGTCTGAATAAAAAAGACAACAGTGTTCATTTCACAAATTACAGAGAGTAACGTTTAACAAAATCTGGATAGCTGAGGGGAGAGGTAAGTTGTAGTTTTTTTCCTAGGACATGGTGGATGGTTATATTATAATCTGGGGGAAAGCAGAGTTCTTCCCAGGGTTCTGATACACCGAAGTAGCAAACTAATTACCTGCTACACGGTAAAGAGTGAGGAAGGAATGTTTACTTGCAGATTCATAATTTGGTGATAACTGTGCACGTCTCAAGAAAGTGCAAATGTGCCCTGGCCAGGTGGCTCAGTTAGTTGGGGTGTCATCCCATACACCAAAAGGTTGCAGGTTTCATTCCAGATCGGGACGTGTATAAGAGGCAGCCAAGTGATGCTTCCTCTTTTCTCTCCCCTTTCCTCTCTCTCTAAAATCAGTAAATGTATCCTTGGGTGAGGATTTTAAAAAAGGACAAATGTTTGTCTTGTGGAGAGAGAGCCTCAGGGCCCTACCATTAAATTAAAACTACACTGAGGGCATCACTTAAGCTGCCATCTTTTTGTGATTTTTAGGTAAGCGGTTGAGTTCTTTGTCCCATAAGTGACCCACCTCTGGTAAGGAAGAAGAGCCAAAGATAATGTTTAGACTGCTAAAGAGTGATTTTTCAGTTACTGTAGATGTTTTGCTTTGGAATTTAAGAAATCCTTCCTCACTTCATTGATATATTGATACTTGGGCTTGTCAGAATCAAAAATGTTGATGGACAGCCCATGTGTTTTGGAGTCACCTACACCTGGTTTACACCTTTCTATTATTCCAACCATTACCAGGTAACTCATGCCTTTACCCTGGGAGTTGTGCTCAAACTTCTAGTATTTTATTGTGTTGTGGTAAAATGAAGATAACAATGCTTTCTCAAAATATTTTTATTGCACATGTGATAACAAATGTAACAGGGTCCATCTAAAAAATGGTCTCATTGTAGCAGCTCAATAACTTATTCCCTAGTATTGCATTTTAAACTGCTCTAGTACCCCCCAAATATTTTAACTGGGTTTAAGAATACTAATTTGTATTAGGGATGCTAATGAATGAAGATATGGGGGAAAACTTTACATGTGAAAAACCAAGGATCACAATTTTTATTATTGTTGTTTTTGACCTATCTAAGACCCCAGGAAAAGGAACACAGTATAAGCTTTCTTGGAGTTGTATAACAAAGACATTAAGTTTTGAAAAGATTTTATTTCTGAGAAGTTTTGGAGAAAGAGAATTTATTTGAGGAATGGCCAGAACTGAAGTAGAAATTAGAAAAAAGAAGCAGAGAAACTGACAGTGAACAATGTCATCTTTTAAAAAAATTTAAAGGAGAAAAAATTAACAGAATAACCATAAATGGCATAGCTAAAAATAGTTTCTATCAAGATTTAAAAGATGATCTGTGAGTTAAAACAATAACAAATACTCATTAAATTTCTCGGTGCTGTTCCAAGCTACTCAAAAACTCTAAACTTATGGAATTTTATCCATGATAGTTTTTTTACAAGATGTTAATAGTAATGAAAATAATGTATTTTTGTTATTTTTAATCTAAAAAGTGAATCATTTAGAATGAGTTCTCCAAAATTATAGTCTACTGCTTCACAATTGAATAAGCAACTAAGAGTTATTGTTTTGAGAACTTACATATGCCCTGTGCTAACTGTTCTGTTCTAGAAAAAATGCTTAAGTTTAGGATATAAAATTAATTTTTGGTCATTGTTTTGGCAGCAAGTGGCTTCTAGTATAAAAATGAAGCCAGTGTCCACTGGAGCTTTGAGAATTACAGAAGAGAATCAAGGGTATTAATCTATAAGGGATCGTGGCCACCTGTGATTTTGCAGATAGGTCACAAAGAGAAAATTGTCTTTCAGTATGGGTGGTGCTCAGGATAAAAGAGAGTGTAGCGAAGCAATTACTAATCAAGTTCAAGAAAGCAAACTTGAATCGAAGACAAAACTGAGGATAAAAGGGAAATATCAGAATGATTAACACAATCAATCTGTAGAAGCGAGAACCATATCTATGCAAATATATATCTTCATAGGAGTGGTGGGTATTATCGACTGAGTGGAAACATTAACTTCTCTGCCTGGCTCTGAGCAGAAATAAAAGAAACACAGATTTTTCTCTATCAGTGTAGAAAATGTTTGACTAATCTCTGATTGTTAGTTTGCCCCCACGGTCTTGCCTGTTATTAGGTTTTCAGGTAAATCAGATTCGTTCATGTGCAGTGACTATAATCACATGAATTATAGGTTTCATTCTGACTCATCTCCCCTCTCCCAGTAGGAAGTATCTCTCTGTCATTTTCACCAGACAAAAATAACATTTACCAAATATAAATGAGGAATCAGGGACTCAATTACACAGCTGATCTCTGCTATCCAAGGACATCCGAGAACCTTATGCCTTGTCTAGAGCTGTGACTTCGTGGAAAAGCACATGGGAAACATTGGATTTCCAGAATGTCCTTTTGGGTTACCTGTACACTGATAGTTATCAATACCTCTTATAAGGTGCATTTTGTTTGTTATCAGAAAGTATACCTCATCTCCCTATGTTATAATCTTCATGAGATTTCAAAATTTCTGAGGAGTATTCAAACTTGAAAAGATTGTTGGTTTTGTAAAAAGTTTCATTTCTAATTTATTTTGACATTTCTATTTCAATCCTGCATTCTAAACATCTACACAGGAAGCTTAAGGAATACAATTTTTGAATATAGCCAAAACGGTGGGCACACCTGTACAGATATGGGCCATACCTTTTAAATTGCAGTGAGAATGGAAGGGAGAAAGGAAAATGAGTATTGCTCTGTAGAGTATATAGCCAGGTGGGGCTCACTGACCCTATTTTCATATGTGAAGAACTTGACTAAGTAATTTGTTTGAGGGCCTATAAATTAGAGTCCAACCTAGGCATCATTTCTTCCAAAAAGCTTTACAAGATACTTTACATCCCCATGCTTCTACTGTTACCTGCTCTTTCCTAACAATGATAGCAATAAATAGGATAAGGGAAAAGAAAAAGAAATCCGTCTTTCAGGACTTATTCTATGAGCTTTATAATGAGTAAATTTCATCTACCATCTTACTTGTTCCTCAAAGCATGCTATAATATTTCAGTCTTTTTTGTCCATTTGCAGATAAGGAAGCTGAGGTTGAGAAGATAAAAAATAGTTTCAAGATTACAAAACTAGTAACCGTCTAAACTTGGACTTCAAACTTCCTCGATTTTAGTCCAGAACATATCCTCTTGTCTTGCACTCTCTGATCACTGGGTTATATATTGTATAAAAGCAGAGCTCTCCTCCTATTTATTTTCGTATTATTCAGAGTCTGCAAAATGACTAGCTTATATCATGTGCTTAGTAAATATTTGTTTTCCACACCACCCACCTCCTAAAAGAGGTTTTACATTTTACCTTCAAAGGGATGAAATTCTATTTAAATATAGGAAATTAGTATTCAGAGTTAGAACACTCAGGTAAAGGGATATTCCTGAATTTTGTTATATTTGAATGTTTTCTTTACGGCATCACATAAGAGAGTACTTTAAGAAGGTAAATTATTTGGAAAGGGACAGAAATCCAAGGATGGCTTCTGCAAATGCAGGAGTTTAGACACACACACACACACACACACACACACACACACAGATTTAAGGAAAGGTAGTGACAGAAGGAAAACTATCATGGAAAATGGTATTTTAGAAAATATGAATGAAGTAGTTTCATTTGCTTCTGTAACCTATTTCTTGTTTTATTAAATACTGTATGTGTGTTCTACAATATGAAGGAGATGGCAATAGTTTTTAAATAGCCCAAGGATTTAAACATTCAATGATAGAGAATTGTTAGCCTTAGCCATCATCTAAAACCAAAGAGAATGTTTTCTTTCACGTCTAGGAACTTGGAAGCTGTGAGAGCTGAACCCTACAGGAAAGTAATGAGGTTCACCTTTTGTGCATGTATTTTTACAGATGTCCTTAAGGCATTAGAATTTATCCTTTCACCAGAGACTATAATTATATTTCAAGCTGAATTAGATCTGCTCACCCAAGTTGGAATAGAACACCCCAAGGAAAACATTGTCAAGAGAAGGATGTATAAGAAGACAAGAGACTGTCTGAAAATGTATCATTAAAAAATGTGGAAAGCTTCAACTAGAAAGGAAAATGCTGCCAACTTTTTTCCTGAGAAAATGTAATAGAGTTTTCTGTCCATATCCCTTCTGCCTAAGGTGAATATTTAAAATCTAGATAGGATATATTCCTTTTGGAAATGCACTACCAAATCGCTTGAGAGTCTTTGAATATAAAACACAGGACCAAACAAATCCAAAAAATAATTTGAAAAACAATGTCTTCTCCTGCAGCCCAAGGTCAGTCTTCACAGATCTCCAACCTAACTTATTCCCCAGTCCATAAAAAACAAATCAGATATCAAAATATTGATTCATAAGGAGAAAATCAACTGCTCCCCACCAACTTGACCCTGTAGATAGTTGGTTCCTGAATGGAATTCTTATATTTAATAACTGCTTCAGTAATAGCTTCAGATACAGAAAAATCCAATTAGAACCCTAGTCTCTAAGAGTAAGGATGACACACTCATTTAAAATTGATTATACTGAAACATAGTTCTTATTTAAGCCCTTTTTATTGACATCAATGTGTTTTGCTTTCTGGCATTGGCAAACTATGAGGCAAGGGTCACATCTGGCCTTTAGACTACTTTTGTATGATCCATAAACTAAGAATAGTTTTTTATGTTTTTGATGGTTGAAAATCATTCAAAAGAAGAATATTTCACAGTATGTACAGTAAAATGGTATGAAATTCTAATTTCAATGTACCTAAGTGAAGTCTTATTGTAACAGTTATCTTCACCAATTTATGTGTCATCCATGGCTGCTTTTACCTTCCAACAACTGAGCCTGAAATATTTACTCTCTGACTTTATGGTGAAAGTGAACCAATCTTCAACCTACTACAATTCTGATTTTCAGGGGCAAAACTAATTTCAAACATTATGTTCCATTGTAAATATATGCATCTTAATTATTTGATAAAAGGTGCTAGCTAGGAATCTCCATTCGAATAGTATAAAATACTTGACTCTCAAAATGATCAAGGTCATGATGTGAAACAGACACTAGGTACATAGATCCTGGTTTCTCATGCACAGGCTAGAAAACAGTCCACATTTTATCCCATATTTATTCAACACAAAATGGCCTTAGGGTCATAGTAAAACACACTTAAAGGTGACATAGGAGTCACTGCGTTCCATAACTACACCTGGGGTGAGCCAGCAGTCATAGTTAGGAAGTTATCCAGGTTCTCATGGGCATGGCTTTGGCAATGCATAAAAGAAAGATGTAATCTCTACCCTGAGAAAACTTTTAAAATACAGAAAAACATCACCAAAGATGGAAAGAATATTTTGAGAATAAACTGGTTCTGTGGTTTCTATACTATTATAAAAGTTCTTTACAAATTGTTGAAAATTGAGGAAAATAAAAGATGCTCGATTTCACTAGCTATTAGAAAAATACAAATTAAAACTACAATGAGATGTCATTTCACACCGGCCCAAATGGATATTATCAATAAGACAACTAATGACAAGTGTTGGAGAGGTTGTGGAGAAAAAGGAACCATCATTCACTGCTAATGGGAATGTGAACTGGTACAGCCACTATGGAAAACAGGATGGAGGTTCCTTAAAAAATTAAGAATAGAATTACCATATGACGTAGCAGCCCCTCTTCTGGGTAGTTACCCCAAAAATTTGAAAACATTTATTTGTAAAGACATATGTACCCCTTATGTCCACTGCAGCATTATTTACAGTGGCCAAGACATGGATACAACCTAAGTGTCCTTTGATAGAGGATTGGATAAAGAAGATGTAGTACATATATACAATGGAATACTACTCAGACGTAAGAAAAGATGAAATACTGCCATTTATGACAATAGGGATGGATCTTGAGAATATCATGGTAAGTGAAATAAGTCAGATGGAAAAAGTCAAGATGCATATGACTTCACTCATATATGGGATATGAAGCTGAAAGCAACAAATCAACAAAAGGTCAAACAAACACAATATAGACCCAGACAACAGAAGGGTGGGTATCAGAGGGAAAGAGGAGTGGGGGAGGTAGCAAAGGGTAGAAATCAAGTATATGACGACAGAAGGAGAGTTGGTTTTGTTTGGGTGGTAAATATACACCGCAGTACACAGATGATGTATTATAGAACTGTAGGCTTGAAACACATATAATTGTATTAACCAATGTCACCCTGATAACTTTAATTTTTTTAAATGAGGAAAATGAGTACATAATTATGGATGTTTTATAA
>VMDR010020781.1:0-17311 GCA_007922815.1 Macrotus californicus | reverse complement strand
TTCAATCAGAGGCTCTGAGGCTTTGTTTCCCCGGGCTGGAACTCTGGGTTGCGGCGTCTGTCTCACTCCCCAGTTGTTCCTCCCGGTTTATCCGCACAAGGGAGTGGGACTCCCGGTCCGCAGCCGCCAACTCTCCCGCTTTCTGCGCCCTTCCCCGGTCCGCAGCCGCCAGCTCTCCCGGCCAGCCGCGCCTTTCCCCAGTCCGCCAGCCGCCGCCCTGCGCAAGTACTCTCCGGCCCGTCTTGCCCCTCCTAACGGTCTGGATGAAAGTTTCTCCTTTAGTTCCTTGGTTGTCGGACTTCCATACAGTTCGATTTTCTGTCAGTTCTGGTTGTTTTTTGTTTTAAAATTTGTTGTTGTCCTTCTTTTGGTTGTGCGAGGAGGCACAGTGTGTCTACCTATGCCTCCATCTTGGCCCCTGATCGGTTGCTTCTTGTGCATGAACCCGCAACCTAGGCATGTGTCCTGATGGGGAATCGAACTGGTGACCTTTCATTTTGTGGGATGATACCCAACCGAGTCACACTGGTCAAGGCTTATTAGGTTTTTTTTATTGATTGTTAATATATATCTAGTACCCTGAAACCAAATCGATTTTTAAAAATGCAGTATTTTATTTGATGGTATTTCCCGATGCCTTTTTGGATTTCTATTTGATCATAAGTTGTAACCACATATGTTGAGGACGGGTGGGTTGGAATTTTCTAGAAGGAAGGAAGAAACATTCTAATTTCCAAGTGCAAATGACTGTACTTGAGATTAAACATTATACAAAGAGGAGTAAGACAAACTTTTACAATAACTTCCATTTTTTGCTTAACTATCATTTTTCAGGCAACTAATCTTCACATTACCCCTAGAAGGTAGGTAATAATAATACTAACATGTCATGTTTATCTGGCACCAGGCAGTGTTCTTAGTACTTGACTAGTATTAACTCACCTAATCTTCGTAGTATGAGGTAGGTGCTCTCACTACCCCACGAGGAAACTGAGACGTAGAGGTTAAACAGTTTGTCAAAAGGCATAGTAAGTGGTAGAGCTGGCATTCAACATGGACTCTGGGATCCTTGCTCTTAACCACTGTATTCATGGCCTTCCGAATTTTTAGTCAGAGACACTAAACCTGAGAGATTTGATAAAGCTTACTAAGGGTAGTGTAGTTAGGGTTAATGCTCCAATTCAAATCCTGGTCTGACTGATTCCAAAGTCCAAGCCCTAATCTGCCTGGGAAATGACGTATACACGAGTGAGTGGGGTGACATTGGGCAGGTGTACGGAAGAGCTACTGAAGAGTGAAGCTGAACTGTCTCTTCTTGTCAAGGTTGTCAGGGAACGTGTGGTGGAATAAATGAACCTTGAGGGACAAGTAGGATTTTTTAATGAAGTGGTTTGGTTAAGTCTGAGAACAGTAAGTGTGTATGGTGTGTGTATGTGTTAATAGTGCCGGAAAATAAATCAGAACATGATCGATTTCAAGTCCTCAAAGATAGCCCCGGGGAATATAATCGTTTAAGGAGAAAGACTAGCCTGTGAAGGACCCAGAGAAGAGATATCCAAAGAGGCAGGAGAAACACTGGAAGATGGCATGATTCAAGTAACAAGAAGGGAGTAATCTTAGTGTCTTATTGCAGCTGAAATGCACAAAAAGAAACATATTGACAAATGGCCACCCACCAAATTTGTCATTTGGAAAGTCACTGGGGCCTCTAGGGAGACTATTTTCACCGGTGACTGAGAAGTCAGATTACAGGTGGTTGAAAAAAGGAAGAAGGGAAGACAGGAAGGATAGAGCACTCACTGGAAAACCGAAGATGAGAAAGAGGGTAGAGAAGACAGGAGCCAGCGGGGGACGTGTGCTCAGGGCAGGCTGAGATACAAAGGTCTAAGCTTATTACTAGCTGAGAAGAAGAGCCAGAAGAGAGGAGGGGGTTCATGTCTTGGCTGCTTGTGGTTTGAAAAAAAAATGTCTAGGGGAGTCGATCATTTGTTCAATTAAGATGATTAACTTTGTAGCCAAATTTAATTGAAGTTTCCCTTTCACTATTCAAATACTGGATTTGTGCTTGGAATTGTTAGACTTGGCAGAGAAATAAGCTTTACTGAAACGTGCAAAGCCAGCTACAAATAAGACAGAGTCTCTCAAGTGTCTGTAGTTTTTTTAAGGTGCCAAAATAGTCTCCCAGATTTGAGTCCACCTTCTTGTCTCACGTATTACGCAGCATCTTGCTTACTCGTGCCTTTAGCTGATTTGAGGTACTCTCTCTATCATTCTCTTGATCTTAGGACAAGTTTCTCCAAGATTTTGGGTGAAAACCAGCCTATGTTGTTTTGGTTAAGGAAATTCATTTTGGTAGCTGAGTAGATTACAAAGAAAAAACACAGTTCCGTCCCTGTCTATAAACACTGTTCTTCAACAGGTCTCCAGGTGTCTTGATAGTGCTCATTAGTTCTTGTTAGAAAGCTGCTCGGGGCATCAGGGATGATGTGCATTTTTACTGTGGACAGACTGAGGCAGGCATCAAGGAGGCTGTTTTCCACCAGAAGTTCAGTGATCCCTGCAGGTCCTTCAAATGACCAGAGTATATTTTTAAGGCGTTCATACCCCTGAGGCCCCTCATTTGCCTCTCATTTCTGGGAAGTCTTTTGGGGTGGAATGGTCCGTATTCAGAATGGTGAGGCCTCTGGCCCACTCCTTAGATCTGTTTTCAAAATTGAGTCCAGGCTGACACAAATGACATCTGAAGAGAAAAATCTTTGTCAGACTGGAGATACCTAGAACCATTTTCCTTTGGTCCAGGCTAAATAGGCTGCCTGCCATTGGATACTGGTGTTCTGGCTGAAATGCTTCAGTGGTGTTCCAGGTCTGGCCCAGCTCTTTGTTCTTAAGACACTGTCTTGTCACCAGAGGACCACGGGGATGGGACCACAGGGATGGGCTGGCTCACTCCTCAACCTCCTTCCATTTTGGTGATGAGAGAACCCAATTGTATTAGTTCACTTCTGAAAATTCTGTAATCAAAACCCCTGTAGTTTCCAGTTTTGAGAAGTTTGGTAGTAGAGGTGGGTTTTTTTTAACTCTGTTGTCTTTATCTCATTGCACCATTAAATTAAAAGGTCTCCTCTAAATTAAATATTAAGAATTAAAGTCATAGTAATAACATTAGGCTTATTTTAAGAGAGGGCAATTAATCTTTATAATTTTTTTCCTACTGTCTGTAATATAGTTTTTTAGTTACATTTGGAAGCATCATGGAAGCTAAAATTAAAGCTTTAATTAATGTTAGTAGGAGTGCACATGCCCCCAGGAAAACATGTGGAGCTCAGTGTCAGCTCCTGAACATTAGGAAAGGTGATACACATTTTAATCTTATCTAATCCCAGTAATAATGGTGTTAGAAATTTTAATAGTCATAAGGACTATCAATTATCAAATACTCTGTGCCATTCATATTTCAGTTCTGTGGTGCATTGGTAATATTTATCCCTATGTTACCCAAAAGATGACTGAAACTCAGAGACACTACGTCAGGTCCATGTGTTATAAACAGGGTACCTAGGATTCAACTTCAAACTTCTCAGATTCCAGCCCATGCACTGACCTACTAGAGCCGACTGTTGTATTAATGAAGACACTAAAACGACTCATTAAGAAAGGCTGGTGTTTGAACATGCTTAAGTTTAATTCATAGCAAGGGAGATTTGGGAACACTTATCAGCAGGGACTGCAGTTCCTGAATATAAACTCTCCTCATTATGTAATGAATAATTTTGCCTTTACAGATGATAAAACATGTTCTTTTGGGGCCCTGGCTGGTGTGGCCCAGTAGATTGAATGCCGGTCTGCGAACCAAAGGGTCACCAGTTCGACTCCCAGTCAGGGCACATGCCTGGGTTGCAGACCAGATCCCCAGCAGGGGGCACATGAGAGGCAACCACACATTGATGTTTCTCTCCCTCTCTTTCTCCCTCCTTTCCCCTCTCTTTAAAATTAAATAAATAAAATCTTAAGAAAAATGTTCTTTTGGAAGATATTTGATAGTGTCCAAAGTAAAATACAATAAAACAAAACAAAAGAAGGCTGGTGATATATTTGACAAATTGAATAATATCACATTAACTCTCATGGGCATTGTTGGATTACTTGTCTCTTGAAATATCTCTGAGCCCTGGCTGGTGTGGCTTAGCGGATTCAGCACCAGCCTGTGAACCAAAAGGTCACTGGTTCAATTCCTAGTCAGGACACATACCTGGGTTGCAGGCCAGGTCACCAGTTGGGGGCATGTGAGAGGCAACCAATCAGTTTTTTCTCTCTTTCTCCCTACCTTCCCCTCTCTCTAAAAATAAGTAAATAAAATCTAAAAAAATAAATAAATGAAATATCTCTGAGGGCAATAATAACTTGGGAAATTTTTTAGGTTAGTGAAGCCTTACCTCTATGGCTCACACTTGGGTTTTTTTTTTATTTAGTCCAGTAAAATGTCAGAAGTAGAAAGTGATTTATTAAATGAGCCCCTTGTATCCCACAAATAAAACTCCTTTGATACATATGTAGACCCTCTCTAGACTTGTCTGACTGCCCATGTGCTGTCTTGTGCGGACATCTCTCCTCGCACAGGTTACAGAGGGCCCAGTGTGAAAAGACTGCCAGTGGAAATGTAGCTAGTATACACTGAGGCTGTTTGAGTACTGAGGTAGAAGCCAATGGCGTTCCTTACAGATTTCAGGTAGGTAGGGACACAAAAGAGCTTTCAGAGTTTGTATTTTCTTAAGGCAGGGTGGGGGCGATTGGAACTTTCCAAGGTGTGAGAGGCACGAACAGGGACGTTTCTCTTTTCCTGTGAAAATACTAGACACCCCTGCAGCACTCTTCCTGACAGGAGGAGTCCCACTGGGCCGGGTCAGGGCAGCCGTGCTCTTTGTCTTGCTTTTCTCAGAGCAGGCGACACATTCACCACCCAGGTCCTATTGGTAAGTGGGAAGAACTGCAGGGTGGTCCCTTTTGCAGTGCCATTAGGAAAATATAAAAGTTGGGTAAGTGCTGTTGAAATAAGTTTTAAGAAGTAGCTTATACCATCTTGAAAAGGGAGATGCCGTAAGATTGTTTTTGTTAAACAATGATGACAGAGTGATATATTCTTCTGTTTTTAGTTTTTGTTGTTTGGATTTTAATGAAGAATTTCAAACATCTAAGGTGGAAAGACAGCATAATGAATGCTATCATTGTCTTCAGCAATTGTCAACTCATGGCCACTTTGTCACATACTCCTTGCACCTCCCCCCAATATTATATGAAGCAAATAACTATGGGTTGGCCAAAAAGTCTGTTTAG
This sequence comes from Macrotus californicus, assembly GCA_007922815.1. Lineage (NCBI taxonomy): Eukaryota > Metazoa > Chordata > Mammalia > Chiroptera > Phyllostomidae > Macrotus > Macrotus californicus. The sequence continues at coordinate 11,980 of VMDR010020781.1, read as the reverse complement.
TTTTTTCCATAAAACAAAACACACATTTTTCATTTTCACCAATAACTTTATTGATCTGGATATTTTGAGTATGTCAGCTCTCCCTCGCCATTGGCTTCTAGTGGGTAGACGCCAGGGTGCTGCTAAACATCCTCCAGTGCATCAGACAGCCCCACAGCAAAGGGTTATTCGGCCAACATACCAGTAGTACCAAGAAACTTCACAAACCACTTTTGACCCCTTCGATTTTGACAGCACCTTCTCCACACACTGCGCAAATCTTTTTTTGTGTTTCACTTGTGTTTTACCTTTCTTGAAATAATAAAGCATAATATGCCGAAAATGCTGTGCATTTTCTTCCATCTTCAATAGTAAAATGGCTGCACAAAAATTCACCAATTTTAATAAATTTTTTTAATGCACACTGATATGACGGCTGACACAGTAAATCAAACAAAATTGTTTGGAATGAAGTTAAAAACTACTAAGCACTACTAGAGCCGTTGTATGGAAAAAACTAAATGAACTTTTGGGCCAACTCAAAAATTCATGAGTATTTCAGCATGTATCTCTAAAATATAAAGATTACTTTTAAAACAAAACTGCCATACCTAAAACATTAAAATCTCCTAACATCATTAAATATCTAATTAGTGCCAAGGGTCTCATAAATGTCATATGTACTTTTTCAAAACAGATTATTTGAATCAGAATCCAGATAAAAGCCACACATTGCAATAGCATTTTTTTTTCCTTTCTTGTCATCCTCATTTGAGGATATGTCCATTGATTTTAGAGAGACAGGAAACGAGGGGGGGGGCAGAGAGAGAGAGAGAGGAGCATCAGTGTAAGATAGAAACATCGATCAGTTGCCTTTCTCATCCACCCCAACCATAGACCGAACTCGTAACCTAGGTATGTGCCCTGACCAGGAATCAAATCCTCTACCTTTTGGTTTATGGGATGATGCTCCAGCCAACTGAGCCACACCAGCTAGGGCTGCAATAGCCTTTTAAAAAAAAAAAAACATCAATAGCACCACCTTCCATTTTTTTTCTTTCCCTTGCAACTTACTTATTGAAGAAATGTCTTTCATTCAGTCTCCTCAGGCTGGATTTTGCTGATTGCATCCCTGTGACATGGTGAACGTATTCTTCCAGCTCCTTCTAACTCTTGTATTTTCTAAAAATTAGAAATTACAGCTAAAGGCTTGGTCAGATTCAGGCTTAATTTTTTCCCTTTTTTTCCTTTTTTTTTTTTTGTCAAGACTATTTCACAATGTTTGCTTCCATTAGAAGAGACTAAATGTCTAGTTTTCTCTTTGTGGGTGCTGTTAGCAGCCATTGATTTTCAGTGCTGAGCCTCCTGATGATTCTGCTTTGCCATCTCTTGTTTCCTGTCACCTAGTGAACTGGAGTTTGTGGCCACGACTGAGTCCCAAGGCCAAGGTTTCCCAACGTTGGACCATTAAAGATTTTCAGAGATATACCACCCCAAAATTATGTTTTTCAGAATTATTTTTTTAAACACCTATCATTCAGCTCAAATAATGAACCTTCAATGAATAAATACAATTGTACCAAGATATAAAAACCAAGACAAATTTTAAAAGCATGCAAAGCACAGTGTTCTTATTGGACAAATGGGACCATTATTTGGAGCCTCCCCTGTGATCATCCATTGCCACTTGTTCTTTCAATACTCATTGTTTATTCTGCATGAATTTCACTGTACTACTTACCTAGTGCTCTTTGAGAACAAGGATGTCTGGAATGTGCAGACTTTAGGTGCTGGCAGACCTTGGATTCCATGCAGCTGGTCTCGCCCTGGAGAATCTCAAGGAGAGCCTCACCTCTTCAGTTGTCTTTTCTTAATGGGGCACAAGCCTTACTGTTCTCTGCCCTGTGTTCAGATGGCTGTCTTCCAAACTGAGCAAGCTTGCCTCCCTCCTCTCTCTTCTCCTTTCTTCTACCTTCCCTACGTCCCTCCTTCTTTCTTTTTCTCTTTACATTTTAGCCAGCATGATAGTCTCTTCTCTGTGTCTACTCTTAAACTTCCTGACACTGCTAAAATCTATGTTGATGCAAAGACAATCTTGGGAATGGCAAAATGTGAACTTGAGTCTTGGTGCCCAAAGCTGCCTTCCCCAGATCATAGCGATATGTTCAGCCATTCAACAAACCCTGATAATAAGTTTCAGCTATGTACTAAGAATGTAGGGATACCGACAAGTTACAACTCTGTGGAAATGCTGACCAGAATAGGTGCGAACAAAGTGCCTTGTGACAACTACTGTCAGGGAGACTGGGGAGGGGCTTAACCTGGGAAGTGACATTTAAACTAAATCTTCATATAATTAAGACCTTTGTGTAAAAATAGTTAAGGAAAACTTAGTGTAGTTTACCGAGGCCCTGAACCCAAGTTGTTGGCTAAGGAATTTGACTGTTGTGGATGGCAATGACTTCCATGTCAACTTTGCCTGCTAAAGGAACAGACTTGGAGTGTGTTGTTTCCTTCATATGCATGCAAATGTGCGTACGCACAAAAGAACACATTTATCAGCATTCCTCCTCCATAGCAGTAAGGAAAAATAACTTTTAGGCATGGGAAGTTTCAGGGTGTTGTAGGACATGGTCACCTGCCTTCCTCCCTTGTGACAGGATCTTGCCTTTCAGGTGGTAGTGAATGAAGGACCACAGGTCCCTAAGGTATGGCCTCCTGAGTTCATGCAAGGGTCTGCCGGTCCACAAGGGTGCCAAGCACTCTGTCTTGGCTGAGTGAATTGTGGTCTCTCATGTAGATGTATTGCCAGGTTTCTAATGTATGCAAAATAAGTATTGTTGCTATCATAGGAAAAAGTCATCAGTGAAGTCATAATACCAGCTGTCATTATATGTGGTTTTAAATATAATGGATTCAAAGTAAAAGGGCTATCGTGTATGTACATTTGGGGAGGTGCGTGTATGTTTTGTGGTTGGGAGTTCTTTGAAAATTTTTGACATTCAAAGAGGTCCTCACAAAATAGATGATGGTGATGGTTGAAAAACATTGTGAAAGTACCTAATGCCAATGAATTTTACACTTAAAAACGATTAAAGTGGTAAATCTTACATTATGTATATTTTGCCGTAATAAAAAATTTATAAAGTGATTTTTTAACTTACAACAAAACACACACATGAATAAGAGAATCTCATATTTTAAGAAATGAGATGTCATTAGACTAGGGTTTGATTAATGTGACAAATATTTGGCCATCACCAAGCAATGCTCTGCCCTGTAACTTTAAGGGCTGGGAGAAGCAGAAAGAGGGCTCTGTATTTCTGGAGCTTGTAGTCCAGTGGAGGTGGCACCCAGCTCGTCCTCATGAATGTACGATTGTACAGCATGCCTCCACACTGTGATGTGACTTTACACTCTGGCGAGTGCCGTGAAAGGAAAAGTTGGAGATTTGCAGGCATGTAACAGGGGTCTGGAAGTGGTGCTGGGAGAGGACACAGAGAAAGGCTTCCCTGAGGGAGTGGCAGTCGAGCTGAGATTGAATGATGAATGAGTATAGATTATATTCCTAAAATGTCATTGACCGCTTTTACCATTTCAGACCCCTGCCCCACCCCACCCCACCCCCATGGTGGGAACACTGTGTCCGTCAGCATTCCACTGAATAGGAATGTTTATACTGGATTTGTTCCAAGGATGTTTGTGGGACTTGACACCACCTGTTTTCACCTCCTTAATTTTCATACTTGTATTTTAATTGGTTTTACAAAGAACTTCAGATGACATTATAACCTCCACTTATACAGAGAATGCTTTCAATTTAATGGCTGAGTCTGTGTTCTTGCTTTAATTTTCTCTCTTGCTTTCACCTACATTTTCATCCCCTCTCCCACTAGCTCTAGATAGTATACTTTGCAGAGAAAAATGTTTATTAGCTCTTAACAATGCTAATTGTTAGATTAGATAAATGCACATTTTGAAGCTATGTATTTTACAAATGAGACGGAAAAAATGATCCATTGGCCCTTGGTAAAGCTTGAGATACCCAGCTTCAGATTTTTCAGTCTAGAGGTGAGGGTAGGGTCCACCTTAAGCATATAACACCTTTTCAGGTAAAGGAACAGGTTGGAGAAGTGAGGCAGGGAAGGGTCTGTGTGGTTGGAGTCTTCATAGGACATCTACATTGGTTAAAGTGCAACGTTATTTTTTGATATATGACTTTGACATGGTTTCTAATGCTAAACCAGATTTGAGTCAGTCTAACTTCCATACCAAAAAACAAAACACAGGTAAGGATAAACGGTTAATAGTGATAAAATGCTGGAAGGTCAGGTAAGGCTCTCTAATGGAAGTAATAAGTAGGAAAAGATGTTTCCGTACACCTTCGTCACTACCCAGATGATTTCTGCAGAGATTTAGATGTGGTGCAAGTCAAGTAACATGCCCCAGATTCACTGATTATTCCTGGTAAGTGTGTGATTGACAGGTTGACCCTCAACACTAAGTCTAATAGTTGACTTTATTTGGTTTCTAAATCTAGAGACTTGGACTAGTATATCAGTTTCAACTTTTTATTATATGTCAAGTTCCAAGGTAGGTACTAAGATTTGTCAAGTGCATCCCATAGTTTTTATGATGTGATTTCCATTGAAAGATGCAGTACCACTTAGAACATTAAAATTTTAATGTTTTGGTCAAAGAAAAGATATATGTTAAGGTGAATAGCAAGAATCATGGCAGTAAAGATCAAATACTACGTGTTTAGGTTAGAATAGTCAGACAATTTCTTACTTGAAAACTGTCACCTCTTCATCCCATAAAGAGAGAAATAGATGAGAACATTATAATAGTAATGGCATTTCTTTTGTGATATTTAAGAGTCTCTAATAATTTTTCCCATACATATTTTTTTCTTCATAGGAAAAGCCATTGACGAAGTCCCTACAACGTGGAGAAGACCCCCAGTTTGATCAAGTATGTGATGTGTTATGTATGTTATCTTCTGGTTTTTATTTAATCAAAGTGTACAAAAGGCAAGGGCTGGATACTCGCTGTTGACGAGCCGCCTCAAAGACAATAGGATGTGATCTTCAGAGCTGATCCTGCAGCTTGTTTACAGTTATGGCTTATAAGAGATGTTCAATAAATGTCTATTGATTTGAATTACAAAGAACCGGAGAGTGCTACCGTAATATAAGTAGGTCCTCAATTGATTGTTTCCTAAATCTTTGTGTACAGAATTAAATAAGCTGAGAAAAGATACAGGAACTTCCATTTAAAAACTTATGGAGATTCTCCTGAGTAAATGATACAGCTGGTCCTCAAATAACACGGTTTTATTCACTGTCATTTCCTTATAAGATTGATGAGATGCCATAGGAAGGTAACTCTTGTTTGTTTCCATTAGCCCATGGTGAAGTTGGTTTTGTTATATGTTGCTTTGCTTAAAGTCACAGAACCTATTGACAGCGTTAAGTGAGGACTTACTGTGCGGTGTGATGATCAGATCTCTGCACTGGAGCTTATTCACATTTTCACCCTATATTGTCTTGAACGCCTACTATTTGCTCAACACAGTGCTAGGCACTGAATCTAGGACAAGGGTTAGCCCTTCAAGAATTCACAATCCTGTGAGAGAGAAACCACCTAAACCATAATTATAAAACAGTATAATTTAGGTGCTAATCAAGAAGGTTATACATGAACAAAACAAGACAAGATAAATTCAAAGAAAGCCCTCGGAAAATAGATCAGGGCTAGTAAAAGGACCTCCAACTCTAAGCAGTAGGTAATACCAAATCTGGCAGATTCTGGTTCAGTAAGTCCAAGAAGGCTGTAGTTACGCTGCAGAATGAAGGACAATAGGACATCAGGGAAGTCGGAGACGTGTTTGGGGTGTTTCAGTTAACAACGAAGAGGACAGTATGTTCTTCTCAAAATCGTCTTGCGGTGCCAAGGGCAGAAACAGCACAGTGCTGGAAGCACCATGGTCCGATCCAGAATGGTGCAGAGTACACAGGGAGTGCGCTTTGTGCGGGGCTTTGAGATTGCCTTTAGTGTGAAATCAAGAGGATCTCTGGCCATAAAGTCCAGACTCACTCAAGGATTGACCAAAAATGTAAGGACAGACCATAGAGACAAAAGCCTGTGCTGTGTGTTTTATGAGCTGTGTGAGCTCACAGCTCTCTCTGCAGGCTGCTAAGGGTCTGGGTGTGCACGGTGGCTGGCAGAGCTGGCTGGTTTCTGGACCACTGCTGAAACACAGTGTGGGCTACCCTTGCATGTCATGGAGCTGTCTCCTCTCATCATGTCATCTAGATTGTTGTCACCTGGCGGGTGCTTGGGTGGTCAGCGACCCTGGGTAAATGTTGGGGGTCATCATTTTGGAAATGTGGCAAGTTGGGGCTCTGTCTGTTCTCTTTGAGAATGTAAATATTTATCATCTGTCTTTCATAGTTTTCCACTCTCTTTTGTATAATTCATTTCTATCCTATTAGATCGTCACTGTTCTTTGCTGAAAAAATATGCTGTTATTTTTCTCCAGCTTAGTCTACCTATTTCTTCATTCTCTGGTGAGACAGTATTTCTAAATTTTAACATTGCAGGTAATAGTTATCTTAAATAATTTGGCTTCAACACAATTTCCCACTTACTATGCAGCCCTCTAGTTCTGCAGTTCAACATTGTGGAAGAGACAGCTTTTGGAATTAACAGACACGAGTTTAAATTCCCATTTTGCCACTTATTTAACTGTAATACTTTTGACCTTGCTGCTCAAAATATTGCAATGCAGAATTGCTGTCCTGCCCCAAATCCTTTGAATTAGAGTCTGCAACTTAAAGATACCCAGGTGACCCGGACACACATCTAAGCTTGAAAAGCACTGAACTGTAACACATCGCTATGTACTCAGGAGAGAGCCAGTCGTGAGATGGTCACTGGTCACTTTCAAATGACACCCCTGTCCTCTCATCGTTAAACCATAAATTTAGACATGAACAGTTAGAAAAGGCAACCTGCAGAGCCTATCCCGGGCCATATGGAAATGTGAGTAAAGTCGGTCTACCTGTGGGTTCAATGACAAAAAGCCCATCAAGCCATCTGAAAGTACCCATCCAGTGTTTTGCCAACAAACTATAAGAGTCGAAGTTCCATTGACAAGGCCACGGATATGTCAGGCTCTCTCAGTCTTTTCATATTAAATGTTCAAATTATGGAATTCCCCTTGTTCTGATTCCAAGCAGTAGGACTGACACAGAGATCTGTCTGTGGGAAAAGAACATGGTGGTGGTGTCACCTTGCCTGGTGTGGATGCCATTGCTGTGATGTAGTAATAGCAGAAGTCACATTTATTCAGTGCTTACCTTAGGGTAGGCACCATGCTGAGTGTGTCCTCTGAACAGCATCCAGCTGGTCCCTGTTTAGAGGATGTGTTTATCAGTTTCTTCCTTTGAAGTTTAACTGGCAGGAATGATAAGCTGTAGAGAGCCGGGCTTCTACACTTTCAATGCCCTATCCTGGGTGACTGTTTCCTCCTGCACTTCACAAGTCCACGGATTCATTTGTCACTTGCTAGAAATAGAAGCAAACTTTAAAAAGTCATGTAATCCTTGATAATTTACCAAGCCCCTTCTCACATATTATCTCACCTGACATCACTCAATCCTTCCAAGAACCCGCAGGAGAAGGTCTCACTATCAGCACCATCTCTATATTACATTGAATAGCAATGAGTCACAAAGAGGTTGCCCAGAATTATGACAAAAGCCCGAAGGCGCCCAGACTGGAATCCTTATGTTCAGACTCTGAAGCTTGGGATCTTCATGCTGTAACGTGCTTGTATTTCTAAGACATTAAGTTGATGAGAATTCAGAGGGCAGTTTTCAACAAGTGAAGGATCAAAGATCCTCTATCAGTTAAAATTAGGTTTGGCTGCAAATGACATAAAAAATAACAGATAATAACAATAACAGATATAAAAGATAGAAGTTTTTCTCACATTCAAGTGGTACAAGGGAAATCAGTATCTATATATTTTTTTGTTTTCCTGTGTGTGGCTTACATTCCCAAGGTCATCTATGGCCTATTTGGGCTTCTGGATCTCAGCCTTTCCATCTGGATTCCAGGCAGCAGGAAGGAGAAATGGAAAAAGAATTGAAGGAAAAAAAAGTAACAACAAAAAACCATGTCCTGTCATTGCGTACAGCACTACTGATTATATCCAGTTGGACAGATCTTAATCACGTAGTCACATGTAGATGTAAGATCGGGGAAATTCTCTGCTACCTGTCTCTGCTAGATATTATATAGCCTGTTTTTGCCAAAATGCCCAACAGAGATTACTGTCTTCAGTTCTATATCTCTGTTGTTCCATTGTGGAATTCTCCTAGAACTTGTCAGGTTTCCAGTTTAAATCTAAATGTATTTATATAGCATACATATTTAGATGTATTTCATACATACTTATATATTTTATGTATTTATATATTTCATATATTTATATATCGATATATTTCATATATATTTTATATATATTTATATAGAGAGAAAAAGACAAAAAAAGAAAGAGGTTAAAGCTCATGTTTCCTTCATTTTTCTTTTAAATTGCTTTTGTATTTAAATAACTATTGGTTTAATATCTCTTAATTTAACCTAGTTACAGTCTAATCCCGTGTAGAATAGACCTGGGGAAAAAGCCCTACTGTTTCATCAGTGACAAGATATCTAAATAGGGTTAACTTTTTAAAGCTCAGTATTAGTGGGAGACAAGTCAGCCTAGTGACAACTTTACACCATGGAGAGCTAGAAATTTGTGCCCGTAATGTTAGAATTTTACTTTTTACAATTTCATGAATATAAACTTGACACGTTTCTACACAGCACCTACTGTGTGGCAAGCATGTGCCAAGTATTGTGCCCCCTTGTGGAAATGAATGGGAATGAAGCATGGTACCTGCCCTGGAGGCCTCTGGTCTAGTTAGTACAAGAGAAGAAACGTGTGTGCAGATATAACCTCAGGCTAGTGAATCAGCTCAGGGTGGAAGAACAAAGCACAGTACACTGTGCCCTGCACGAGGAAGCCCAGGGAGGACTTACAGTCCCTGATAGCAAGGAAGTCTTACCAGTAATGAGAATTAGTAAAGGTAGATGAGATTTCCAACAGCATTCTGAAAATATATACTGTCACTAATTTATAATGCCTAACTCAGTGGTCAGGGCTTAGGAAGTGAAGTGAATGAAAAATTGCCCTGGTAATAATTCTTTATTTTAGCAACCATGTATTCAGTGTGTTTGTGTGTGCATCGTGTATATACTCATACTTACAAAGCCCTGTTGGGACAAAGAGATGTAAGGATGTGGTTCCTGCTTTCCAGGAGCCTCAGTCATGAAAGGATGACCAGGCAGTACCCAGACAGCTCTGACAGGGCCCTCGTATATAAGCATCATGTGAATGGTGCAGATAATAAACATTATGGCACTTCAGAGCCAGGAGACTAGATAAAGCTTTCTACCAGAGGAGGACATAGTTTGTCTGGTGCCCAAAACAATAGGAGCACCAGGATTTCACTGGGTGTTGGTGAGGAGAGTAGGAATATTTTGTGCAAAGGCCCTGAGCAGAAACTTGGCATTTTAAGTTATCTTTGGGATTGATGAATAGATCAGCTTAGTTGGGGCAGAGGACTGTATTTTTAAAGGATGACCTTCAGAAAGTGGCAGCATCGTGACACTCATAGACATATAAAGTGAACACATGCCAAAGTTTTATTTAACTCATTATTAAAGAAGGATATTACTGCCAGTTTAGAAGAAAATGTTAAAAAATAGGTAACAGTGTGGTGATGACCAGAGGGTAGGGGTGTGGGGGCTGGGTGGAGGCAGGCAGGAGGAGGGATGGGGACATCCATAATCGTGTCAACAATAAAAACAAAGAAAAAATTAATAAAGTACCAGTGAGTTAATATGTTTTTCACCCCCCAAATGGATACATTAATAAGTCAGGAATGCCCAAATGAATGTGCAGTCACAAGCAAAACTGTCTTCTTCCACAGTGGGAGAGGGAAGTCCATTGAACCTCCACTGGACAGTTTTTTTCCATCTATAAACAAGAATTATTTTGCATTGCTATCAGTTATCCACCATACACAGTTTTAAAATAGCTCAGAAAGTGCAGCATCCCCCTAGACTTAGAATCAGGTGACCCCTAGAGAGATGTATGCTAAACAATGCATACTTTTCTCTGAAACACAGAATTTTCCTCCAATGTGGGAAAGGTCAGGTAGGAAGGGACCAGACTGTGGGAAACTCTAATGCCCGTGGGTGGGGCCCAATTCCATGCATGCCAGTATCAGAGAGATCACAGTGATGACTTGTCACTCCATGGAGGTAGTGTCCATGAACAGAAAGACGCTTGAAGCTTGGAGGCTTCTGGGAGTTTGGGCATCGATAAAGCTTTGAAGCTAAAAGAGCTGGAACTAAAATGGACACAGGTAGATTTGAAAGAAAGAATGGTTATAAGCAAAATTATGTAAGAAGGACCAATATGTGTTGAGATAAGGAGAAACAAAAAGGAACTGTAGTTTTCAACCTTGATTTGGAGCCATTTCCATTCAATTCAGTGAACATGAGGGACTTGAATCCTCCTAGGGATCTCTGTGCAGTAGTGGGGTTACAAAGGAGTCCCCACCCTTGAGGAACTCTGAAGCACAGAAGGAAAACAGACCACAAACAAATAATACTGCTTTGTAAATGCAGTAGCAGAGGTACATGTCAAGAGGCGGGCACTCAGACAGGGAGCCATACTGAAGCTAGGAAGGTGGACAGGTGTGTCACAGGAAGTAATGAAGGAGCAGTGACATTTTAAAGGTATGTGTCATACAGATGAACAAGGTGGGCTGGATCATGCCAGATAGGAGGGGCTAAGTGGACAGAGAGGCTGGCATGAGAAGAGCAGAGGGCTGGAGAGAGGCCCAGAGTGAAGCAGGACAGGAAGACGGCAGCCCATCCATCCATCCAGTGGCCACAGGAGCCACCTGAGGAGACCCGACTGCTTTCTGTAGATAAGGAGCTCTTCAAGCTGGGGAAGGCTGTGCTTGGACAGGGGTATGAATCAGATTTATATGTCTTGGATTTTCGGTGAGGGTAGAATGTCTCAGGAGAATAATATCTCATTCATTTATATGGTCGCTCAGCAAACAGAAAGATCAGAAAGAGAGTAGAGCAAGGAGTAAAGAAGTTCATGGGGAAACATAGTTTAGGATCCACATAGTTTAGGAAACATAGTGGGACCCACAAAAGAATGCCCAGAAAAAGAGTGGCCAGAAATGTGGGAAAACCCTCAGAAGCCACGGCTCTCCAGGGCAGGTTGGCCCATGAAGGCAGTCTGTGTGGGAACCCTCTCTAAAGAACCAGAGGTCAGCAGGCGAGAGCTTATTGAAGCTGGCTTTGAGAAAGCCTTTTGCTTCCGTGGCTATTCATTGATATGTAGAATGCATTTTCGTAGTTGAGAGGTTAATGTTAAATAGTTTAGGAGACTGACTTTCACACTAAGTTATAGTGGCTGATTATGATTGGCAACACCTACATTAAATAGCAGTCCTGGGACCAGTTTCCCATCTCTGACCTGTGGACAGAAAGAAGGACATGGCCAGCTCCCCGTGGTGACTCCAAGTGACTGTCTCCTGTTACCAAAGTTTACAGACATCCTTTTTAAATACAAAGGCCAAAGCATTTCACTTTGGATTCTCCAATAAAACAACAGCTAACCTATGATGAATGCGGGCCTGGGTAGATGGTGAGCAACTGCAGCTCAACTACTAAGTTAACCCATTTGGAAAAATGAAAAACAACATTCCACAATAACCCTCACCAGAGAGGGATGCAACCTTCGCCTGGTGGAAGATGTACTATTGGCAATCATTAGATAGCTCTACCCGTAGAGAAGAAAATTCTGGCTGTTGAGTAAAGTAACAATTGAATCTTTATTTCACATACCTTCCCACTA
>VMDR010020780.1:0-17297 GCA_007922815.1 Macrotus californicus | reverse complement strand
AAAAAAAAAAAAAAAAAAAAAAAAAAAAAAAAAAAAAAAAAAAGGCACTCTGCAAATAAACAGTGCCACCTAGTGACTAATAATGAGGCCAAAGTTGTCACAGATTTATAATTAACCTTTCAAAATCTTGCCTGTTTTTATTTTTCCTCTTTATTTCTTAGTAAGATTAAAGTAAATAGGCAAAGGAACAGAAAAGTCAATAATAATTAATTAAGTCATTTAAGAAGGATTATAAGTAGAGATAACTACATTGAAATCAGTAAGCTTTATATAAGTATATATATATATATACATACATACATATATACATATATATATATCTAGTGTTTTAAAACAATTTAGCACTGTCTCCAAGAAATAAACCCTCATCTGCTTAGAACACTCAAACCACTAGAAAGACCAGAAAGTTGTAAGAAACATTTCCTCCTCCCGCCATAAACTGGCACTATAACTTTAATTCTAATGATTAAAAAAATTAATAAGTAGGTAGAAAAAACATTCTAATAAAATTACAAAATCTAATCTGACACAAATTTTTTAAAAGATTTCACAGACATGTCTATCTCAGTACAGACTCCAACTTCACCTACGGCAGGCGAAGACTACGGTAGATTTGGAAGTTTCAGGTCATACATAAATCTCTACAGGAGCTAAAGGCCAGAGGCAAAACCTCAAAGTAGTCATCATAGAAACAGTCACAATGGAAGTAAGTGTCAGAGCCTCCAAAGAAAAGAAAATCTATGAAGGCCAACCTCAAATTCAGTACATAAGACCAACGACAAAATATTTAATACATACTACTGTTCCATTCAAGTATACATGGTGAGAAGAAGGGTCAAGAACATGAACCTTTTAAAGAATCTCAGGTTAGGAGACCAGAGTGACATGCAAGCACAGATCTGCCCCCAGAAGGCGTCACTGTAGCTGAAAAGACTTTGGTCTCTTCCCTATACACTGTGTCCATTTCCTGTGTCGGGCTTTGAAATGATTGGAAGGTACTTTGCGAGTGTAAGATGTACCAAGGTCAAAGCCTGGAATGAAAAGCTTAAGCAAAGAAGGCCAATTGCACTAACAGTTTCACCTAGTGGGGCCTTGGGAACCACAGTTTTAAGAAAATATCTGAAAACAAAGAAAATCAGGTACAAGCACATAAATATAGTACTACTTTCTCTCTTAAAGGTCACAGTCACATCCACATAACTAAAATATGTTTCAATTTCTGATCAAGAAATACTGAAAATGTAAAATGATTTCAGCTTTAGACCAGATATTGAAAGCCGTGCATATCTGCTGCTAGCTTTTACCAACATTAACATACCTCCCACAGAAGAGTATCTTAGAAAAAAATCTCAGATGCATTACTGCCGGAGTTGTAAAATCACCACAATGGCAACTGACAACAGTATCCTTCACAAATCATTGTGGATTTCTGAAATCCCTTCTGACACAGGGGAGATAAGGAGAGACAAAAACAAAACGATCTGATGAGTCACAGCACACTCTAATTCCAAGGAATACTTTAATAAGTGCTATAATACTGTTGGTAGCCTTTGATTCAGTAATCTGCCTTCCGAGAAATGATTTCTTTTTTTGACGAAAATAATCCTGTTCTAATATGTTAATTGCAGCACAATAAATTATGGAGGGAGTAAACGGAAATCTATTAGGATTCAACAAAAGATGAACTAACGTAACTGACTGAAATATTATGTAACCATTAAAATGATTAAGAATGTATAGAAATGAGAAATATCAATGCTAGAATCTGTGTTTTTAAAAAAGGTAGAACTTGTAGATAGGGTAACATCATTATTATGTAAAATAAAACAACAAACTATGCAAGGGAGAGGGGAAGGGGAAATTTCAGGAGACAAATGTTAAAATGGGGGCCTTTTGGGGTAATACAGCTAAGGGTATTTTTTTCTTCTTTCTACTCTTCTTTAAGAATATTCCATAATAAGCAGGCATTATTTTTACAGAATTTCACACAACAAATACAATTTTTTAAAAATGGAAAACATATTTGTTTACTGCACACAGTACAGGAAAATTTTTCTTCTGAGATGGTTCTGTCCAGTCGGGCTTTCTTATTTCTTTCTAGAATGTACTTATGTTTCTGGAAGAAAGATAAGCTAGTGCTGTAATTACAACATATTACCATGGACACTAGCCAATCTCTAACACATGCTTCCATGGTTTTTTACACTTCCACTGAACAGAAGTAAAACATGCCAGGAATCACAATAGAAAAGATAAAATATAAACAGAAGCATCAAGTTCTTGACTTTTCAACAAAAGTAAAAATTTCAAAGGGTTCATCTTTCTTGTTTGCAATCCTTTAGTCTATCTTAGACTTAAAAAAAAGTAGACTGCAGGCTGGCTTCACTCATAAACTCAGATACTCAAGTTGTCCATTCACCTGTTAAAAGCAAGTGCAGGTGGTAGCAGTAAAAGCTTCAAGCTGTTCCACAATATCCTTTGAACCCTGACCTAAGGGACCAGCTCCAGTAGTCTGCAGGTGGCTGGGTTTCTAGGACCATTCAGCCTCACTGCTGAGATGGTCAATAGAAGTGTCATTCTCTGATGTAGACAGCTCTGCACTCGGGGCTGGTCTAACAATCACATCACATAGCCAACAAACAGGGAAAGGACAGCATTCGTGTACCACTGACCTGGGATAGAAGTGAACTTGAGACTGGGGCTAAAAAGCTCTAGTTCTAACATTCGTTATTATACAATTCTCCCCCCCAAACCCTGGGTATATGTCTTAAAGGAAGTTAAGCTTGGCTACAAGAAAAAAAAATGCGCAACTATACAAATTAACCACAAGATGGCACTAGCGTCACGGGACAAGATCAGAGATGTAAGTGGCATTCAACACCCCGCGTCCTCAGAACCTTAGGAACATTTTCTTGGTGCATCATTTACTTGCTTCTTTCTTTTCCTTCTTACTGAGATCTGGTCAAATATTTTATACAGTGTTGGTGTGTTTTGTCTGTTTGTACAAGTTTAGGGATTTCTTTAATTTTATTTTCTTAAGAAGCAAATAATCATCTTAAACTTTAAAAATCCTTCACTACATTTAGTTGATGTATTTTTCTGGAATATCCTGGCATGACCATGGAGCAGATAATCTCACACAAATACTGATGGGAGAAATTACAAAAACAACTTAAATATAGGAGTTCTAATTTTTTAAAAGTTGTTTTCAAATACATGAAGAGGCTATTAAATTGTCTTTTTCAGTACCATGAAGCTGGGGGTGGGGGGTTGCAATGGATCGTGGAGAGAACATTAGAACATGTGTTCGGGTATTTGAGTCTGGTCCTAGCTATAACCCGCGGTGTGATTTGGTCTTCTTGGTCCTCCATTTCCTCATCCAAAAAATAAGGTGGCTGAATTTTAGCTTTTATGGACCTAATATTCCTAACTTACTCTGAAACTATAAGAAGCCAAAAATTACAAATATTAGTTGATGAGACCAAAAGTCAAGAAAAGTGGAATTAGGCAAATGAACAGAATCATCGGAAGTAGCAACATAAAGGGAACATGAAGGGGATGCTGCCTTCCCCCACCTTCCCATAGTCATAAATACAAATTATAACCCACATTTCAAAATCTTTTAAGTAGGTATTTATTCAGTTACAAACTAAATTCTGTAATAGTCATTGCAAACAGCAGACTATCTACATGTGACTTTTTTGTTCTCAGATGTACACAAGTACCCTCCAGGGATTAATGAACGGTAAAATGACACTGAGCCTCATGCCAGTCACCACAGAGTAACTGGCCAGGACTAACCTTCACTCTCTAAACAACGATAAAAATGGACAAAACGGATGAAGCCATTGTTTTCAAAAGCTGGACAACAGATTGCAGCCCCTCGGGGAAGAGAAACACTTGAAATGAGCCCTTCAATTGCTGTGACTCTCAGCCATGTGGGTGCTTTCCAGTTACAGCAAGGGGGGGGGGGCGCCCGATGAACACGGAGCTCAGCAGGCGGGCACTGCGGCTGGAGACTGCCAACATGGATGAGATTCAGCAGGTAAGGGAGCCACACAGAGAAGGGGCTTCAGAAATCTATGAAGGAGCGTGTTTAAGTCTTTGGCTGAAAATGAACTTGCACACACAGAGAGCGAGATCCCATGAAGTCTTGCAGAGAACAGGTATTGGGGAGCTATGGATAAAATGGAGATTCTGGGGGTCACCCAAAGCAGGGAGACAGAATTCAGACCAGTCAGAGGGTACAGCATTCACTGAATGCTCCAGTCTTCAAATGGAACCCAAGAAGGCCACACGTCAAAGCAGAACTGCTCTAGACACGTCCTAACAAAGCTTACCAATGAGCGCTGAAAGTCTGACCTGTCAGTAAATTATCTGCTTGTCCAGATAAAGCTCCGCATTCTCTGAAACACACACTGTCAACAGAGGCGCTGTCACGTCATGCCCATCATGGAGGCAGAAACTGATTCTCGGGAGGATGGAGCATCTTAGACCTGACCAAAATGTACAGGCGTGCAGAATCTGCAGTATTAAAATCTCATGGCGGGGGTGGAAAGAGGGAAAATTATTTTTAAAAAGTCTAAAAAGGCTCCTTTAAAGTGCAATGTAATAAAGAAAAAAAGACTGAGATGCACTGCACTGAAGGAAAACGGCAAAATCTAGGCTTTGACATGCGCAATCCACAGTATCAAGCCCACAACAATAAATTACTGGACGTGTGACGCAGCAATGGAACAGAAGAGAGAGCCTAGAGGCGGACCTAGATTTTACTCAGCGGGCAAAGGGGACGCCATAGGATTTTGTGGGACGGAGGAACATATTTGGATCGTGTGTTAGAATTCTGAGGTGGTACGGAGGGCGGTTTAAGTGGAGGAAGAATAAGAGGAGAAAAGGCTACTACAAATGTCCAGATGGAGGAACGTGAAGGCTTCCAGCAGCAGAGATGAAAGCAGGAGACAGTTATGGGACAGGCTGTTAATTCACAGCGACCAACGGGATGTGCAAGGTGGTGGAGAGAGAAAAATCAAAACACTTAGCTTGGGAGTGATGAGTACTTGTTAAATTTAAGTGTTTGTGTTCTATGAACTCTGGAAGGAGTGTCTGGTAAATAGTAAGAAATATGAACCTAGAGCTGTAGAGAAGTCTGGGTTAAAAATGCAGGTTAGAACCGAGGTGGTCCCTGAATCTACAGGAGCGAGTGACAACCCATGGAGTAAGACAGGGGAGCAAGTGAGAAGCAGCCTGAAGAACCCAGGTATGCGCGGGAAGACAGAGGAGGAGGGGACCCAGGAAAAAAAAGCAAGTGAACACAGTGAACACTTGCCAATGAGAGATGAAGAACCAATTCTGCTATTTTTTCCTTAGGATTCAATATTTCAAGGTATGGTATATCACCATAAGAAAGTTATCAAATATCTTTAAAAAGACATTCTTCATTCATTTAAATTAAAAAAAAAAAAATCAGCCCTGACAGGTGTGGCTCAGTTGGTTGGAAGTCATCTCGCAAAGCAAAAGGTCACCAGTTCAATTCCTGGTCAGGACACGTGCCTGGACTGTGGGTTCAATCCCTGGTCAGGGTCTGTGCAAGAGGCAATCAGTCGATGTTTCCCTCTCACATCAATGTTTCTCTCCTTCTTCTTCTCTTTTTCCCTCCCTCTCTCTAAAAATAAATAAATAAAATCTTTTAAGTAATAACTTAAAAATTAAATATAAAAAGAAAATAGGAGTAAGAGAGAATCATGTAAATTTTTCTCCACTCTATTCAAACGCCTCATGTCATATAGCATGGGAGAGTGGAGAAAGCTGTAAACCAGGGCTCAAAAGACCAGTCACTTTTCAAAGCCCACCAATAGCTTCTCACCAACCGAGAGGAACTGCCAAGGTCTTTACTAAGCCTGCCAGGCCCTTGTAGGTCTTTCTTCTCCCTCCCTCTGTAGCCTCCGGCACCTGTCTTCCTCTCTCATGCAAGTCAGAGCACACCCTCACAAAAGGAGCCACACCCACCCTGCTAGTCACTCTCTTATTTATATTTACTCACTTTATTTTTTTTATTGATAGTTGTAAATTTACTGCCATTTTAATGTTCATCATTTTGATCTTCTTTTTGTTATATAATTCCCTTTAGCATTTCATATAATGACTTGGTGATGATGAACTCCTTTAGTTTTATCTTGTCTGGGAAGCACTTGATCTGCCCTTCCATTCTAAATGATAGCTTTGCTGGGTAGAGCAATCTAGGTTGTAGTCCTTGCTTTGCAGCACTTTCAGTACTTCTTACTAGGCCCCTTCTAGCCTGCAAAGTTTCTTTTGAGAAATCAGCTGACAGTCTTATGGGAATTCCTTTGTAGGTAACTCTGCATCTCTCTTGCTGCTTTTAAGATTCTCTCTCTCTTTAACATTTGGCATTTTAATTATGTGTCTTGATGTGGTCCTCTTTGGGTCTATCTTGTTTGGGACACTCTGTGCTTCCTGGACTTGTATGTCCATTTCCTTCACCAAACTAGGGAAGTTTTCTCTCATTTTTTTTCAAGTAATTGTCTTGTTCTTCTTCTTCTCCTTCTGGCACCCCTGAGATTTGGATCTTGGTGAGTTTGAAGATGTCGCAGAGATTCCTAAGCCTCTCCTAAAATTTTTTGAATTCTTTTTGCTTCCTGCTGTTCTGATTGAATGCTTTTTCCTTCACTGTATTCCAAATTGTTGATTTGATTCTCAGCTTCATCCTCTTCACTGTTGGTTTCCTGTAGATTTTTCATTTATGCCTAGGTCTTTTTTATGGTGTTGAAGTACCCACTGAGTTCCTGCAGCATCCTGATAAACAGTGTTTTGAACTGTGCATCTTATAGGTTGGTTATCTCCGTCTCGTTTAGTTCTTTTTCTGTGGTTTTGTTCTGTTCTTTCATGTGGGCCATATTTCTTTGTCTCCTTATTTTGGCAGCCTCCTGTGTTGCTTCTGTGCATTAGGTAGAGCTGCTCTGACTCCCTGTCTTAGTGCATCTATTAAATTGTATGGGGCAAAGCCTTAGGCAATCGCCAGAGTAGGGCAACTCGTGTCACTATGCTGTTGCTCTGTGGGAGGGAGGGATCACAGAGGGGACAATGACGCTGCCTGGCCTCTGGAGCATCGTGCAGGAGGAAGCTGTCTCCCCACTCACACTTCACTTTCTCCCTATATCCTACTGGCGCCCTTCCAGCTGTTGCTCTGGTGCTGAATCCCAAAAGGGTGGGTCTGTGTGAGTCCTAAGTCTGTTGCAGGCCCTTTAAGAGGATGTAGTTTCTTCCGCCGCCCCAATCCCCACTGGTTTTTACAGCCAGAAGTTATTTGGATTTATCTTCCTGGTGCTGGGACGCTGGGCTGGATGGTCGGGTCTGGGGCTGGGATCCCTCACTCCTGAGGTATCCCTCCCATTTTTTATACACATGTGGATGTGGGACCAGCCATTGCCATCTCTACCTCTCTCGCCATTCCAGGTCTCTACATCTCTCCATGTCTTGGCCCCTCCTACCTGTCTGGAATGAATGTGGCTTCTTTAAATCCTTGGTTGTCAGACTACCATAGAGCTCAACTTTCTGACAATTCTGGGTGATATTTGTTTTGTAGTGTAGCTGTGTTTTTTTCTATAGTTGCACACACAGGCACAGCATGTTTACCTACGCTTCCATCTTGACCAAAATCACTTTATTTTTATTTATAGCATTTATAACTACCTGAAATTATGCTGTGTGTATGTGTTGTATGTGCTAATTTATTTCTTGTCATTGTCATTAGAATTTAAATCCCATGAAAGCAAGAACTTTATCTATCTTAAAGGCTTCTTTCCAGCATCTAAAACTGTACCCGACTGCCACAAGGTTCAAGAAAGACTTGTTGAATGAAATCCATAATCAATCTGAACCTCTTCATTCTACCATGTGTAAAAAGGGGATAGTAATCCACATCTACTGTCTACTCTTCACACAATAAAGTGAAATATGTTAAAGCACTTCATAATGATGTTTCCTGACACAGAAGAAAGCCATGGTAGAATTATGTAAACACATGAATTATTAGTGAGAGCCTGGAGCATAAATGCTTCATTCATACTTGCTGACTCTATTTTTTTCTTTTTAATAGAAAATACACCTGAGAAATACTTATCCAACCACGCAATATCTAAATACCTGAAAGAATCTACCCAGGATCATACTCTTAAAAAAAAAAAAGAAAAAAAACCCCACAAAACAACTTCTGAAGATTGATTGGGGTAGCTAACTTGTAAGCCACAGAAGCAGTTTAATTCCTGCAAAAAAAATGTAATCAGAAAAGAACAAAACTAAATTCAGTGCTTTGGGCTCAACTGTGTCTCCCCCAATTCATATGTTGAAGTGCTGACCCTGAGCACCTCCAAATGGGACCCAATTCATATGTTGAAGTGCTGACCCTGAGCACCTCCAAATGGGACCCAATTCATATGTTGAAGTGCTGACCCTGACCACCTCCGATTATATTTGGACACAGGGTCTTTAAAGAGTTAGCGGAGTTAAAAAGAAGTCATTAGGGTGGGCTTTAATCCAGTAGATGACTGGCTTCCTCATAAGAAGAAGGAATTAAAACACAGTAAAACAGAGGGAAGACCACGTGAAGACACAGAGAGATGGCCACCTGCAAGCCAAGGAGAGAGGCTGCATCAGAAACAAACCCTGCCAACACCTTGATCTCAGACTCCCAGCCTCCAGAACTGGGAGAAAATAAACTCTGATTTTTAAGCCACACAGTCTGTGGTACTTTGCTGTAACAACCCTAGAAAACAAATACACTTAACTGTTTTAGAAACCAAGAGAAAAGTCAGTGGAAAGTTTCAAAAAAAGGAGATAAGCAAGCTAAAATGATCCTTATAAATATTTTACTTCACTTTCATCATTTGTATTGAAACATTAGCTTTAATTAGAGTTGTTTAAGTTTAAATGTGAGTTGTTAAATTGTCAAATAAGTCCAATTTCCTCACCATACCTCATATTCTTGCTGAGAGAACGTCCCTTTCACAAAGCAGTTACAGAAGATTTACCTAGTACACAGCAGAGAAGCTAGGGGGTCCGCTTCTTTCCACATCTAGGTCCATCATGAATTCTACTCATTTTAATTAATAGAGACACAATTTAAAAGGCAACTGAATCACCGTCCTGACATAGCCTATCTCAACTTCTTGGGAAAATATCCTTTAAATATAAAATAAACATGCAAACATGCAAATTACCCTATTTGTAGACACAAGTGGAATTTCTACTATGTGTGGGGCCACTGGCCCTGTAGTGGAAAGGTATACTTTAGTCTAGAAGGTGTAGCCTCTAAAATACCTAAGGCAGGAACAGAGGCAGAATGACCTTTATAAATTCTTGACTTTCTTTATGAATTTGGAGGCCAAGGTCAGAAACACAGTTGCTTTTCATGCCAATGCATGAGCCCTGTCACTCACAGATAAAGCTCAGGTCTTTCCTTATCTGGATCTCTTTTTACAATGTTTAATTCTGGAAAATTACACGTAACAAAAATTTACCATCTTAACCATTTTAAGTGCAGAGTTCAATAGTGTCAAATGCATTCACATTGTTGAGCATCCAATCTCTGGAACTTTTCATTTTGGAAAACTGAGATCCTACCCCCGATGAACAGTCACTGCCCATTTTCCCCCTCCCTCCAGATCTTGGCAACTACTTAGTGCTGAGTGAGGCATGTGGAGGAAATGACAAAAAAGTAAGTAAAAATTCAGTCTGACGATCAGAAAAAATGACAAAGGACGGAATTTGACTCACAAAATCTGTTTCAAGTTTTCCCAGTTCTTGCTTGTAGCTTCTCATTCTGTTGCTGTACATTCCTCGACTTTGGGGTGGTACCTCTCGGACTTCCAAATCCATCTGTTCAAGCTGGAAGGGTGAGAGAAAAACGTGATTTAAACCATATGCTCGTTCTTTATTTTACCAGATGTTTAGAGCTGGAAGGGTTTCATTTCAGTTCCTCATTTTACAGCTCAGGAACCAGGTCCAGGGAGCTAACTGCCTGTGATCAAATAACACTGGGACTATTCCTGTCCGTAATTTTTGCTTAGGTGCACAAACAGTGACCGAGTACTGACCAAGTAGCATGCAGAGTACCAAAGCACTTACTTTGTCAAGAATTCCTGTGAAAACATATGCATTACTCCACACATCCTTAATAATAACGATCTTGATATGCTTGAAGTATCCCATCATTCAGTCCAAACTGCTGGCCTTCCGACCCCACACCCACAGAACTATGGGAAGATGAACTAAACCATTATTTCTGACATTCAGCATAAAGTGTCTTCCCAGCCTCAGGCATTTGGTAAACATTCTTCTGGAAAGTCTTTTCTGATTAGGAAAACCACATACCAACCAACATGTGATCTCAACCTCCAGCTTGACTCCTTAAACTTTATAACCATGCTGATTTGAAGTTAAATGGATACAGTAACATGCTAAGTTACACAAAGCTCACTGAAATCACAGCGAGGTACTTTTTAACCAACTGTCATCATGTAACATTCTGAACACAACACATGAGCAATTAATGAGAAGCAATACAGAAATTATGATAGTTAAGAACATAGGCTTTTAATAAAGTCAGATATCTGCATTCCCATTGCGGGCTCCACTACTTATTAGTCATGCAACCTTGGACAGGTTTCTTAACTTCTCTGGGCCTTACTTTTCTCACTTCTAAAAATAGCGTATCTTTTTTTTTTTTCAAGATTTTATTTATTTATTTTTAGCGAGGGTAAAGGAGAGAGAAAGAGAGGGAGAGAAACACCAATGTGCACTCCGCAGTGGGGACATGGCCTGCAACCCAGGCACATGCCCTGACTGGGAAAAGAACAGGCGACCCTTTGGTTTGCACTCAGTCCACTGAGCCACACCAGCCAGGGCTAAAAATTGCATGTCTTTTGTAGGGCAGCTGTGGTGATTCAATGGGGTAATTCCTATAATGTGCTTAAAATAGTCTGTCTTACTTGATAATCACTAGATTAATGTTAACTACAGCAGTGATGATTACCGATGAAGGAAAAAAAGATACAACAAGCATGGTATAAGGTATCAGAGATAATTTATTTACCTTTGATATTAAAAAATAAAAACAACAAATGGGCTCAGACCATGTCTGATAAAGTCACATCCAGAAATATCACCAATATATTTTTCTTTTTAAAGCATTTTAATATGTATTTCCATGAACACCGAAAGCTTGTCACTAAAATAACTCTTATCCAGTTTCAGAGACTAAATATAGTATCACAGAACAAAGGCAAGCCAGTAAAATCATGTTTTAACTAATAGGTCTCAATTTTAAAAAAGAAAAAAGGTAATTTTAATTAGCCTTGATTTAAGTGGCGACCATTTAAATTATTGACATGTCTCAACATAAATGTGAAGCACCCATAAATTAAATAGTAAGGCAATTATTTAAAGCACTTCTCTGAAATCACCAATAAGTATTTATTCTAACAGGTGAATAGGATCATCCAGACAAAATCATTGAAAAGTACAGGTAAGTAAAAATTAAGTATGATTTTGTTTAAAGAATTTTACAAGGATACTTAAAACTAAACTAAAAGTAAGTAAGAAATAAAAAAAGAAACACACAACAAGCACTTCAAATGAAACCGGGAATAAAAGTAATTAATATGCACCTGTTTCATGTTGTCAAGTGATAGTCACGTGGCCAAGGTAAAGTAGAAGACGTGATCGTTAAAAAACACGCAGTGTCCAAAGATTAATATAATACAATTATTCAGCAGAAAGACAACTAATCCTAGTAAGTCAAATTTTAAGTTTTTCTCCAAAGATCCTCATCAAAAGGATAGTAGGTAAATAAAATGAACAGTGTCCTTAACAAGAATGTCATCAGAATTAAGTAAATCAGCTTTCTGATCACTTTAACAAACATGAAAACATGTGACAGTCAAACTTCTCTATGCTAGTAACAACTAAAACTGACTATGAGCTCCATGAGGGTATGACTATGTTTGTATTTCTTGGTGCAGTAAAACTTTGGTTATCAGGAGGCCAGCTTTCCAGCATCATCAAATTAATGATGAATCCAAAAGAAGGCAGCCCTGGCTGGGTGGCTGAGTTGGTTGGAGCATCATCCTGTACACCAAAAGGTAGTGGGTTAGCTACCTGGTCAGGGCACATACCTAGGCTGCGGTTCGATCCCCAATTGGGGCATGTACGGGAGGCAACCAATCAAAGTTTCTCTCTCATGATGATGTCTTTCTCTCCCTTTCTCTCTCTCTCCCCCCACCACTGTTGGGGACCACTCTGTGGTTTCGGAGATTGCAGCCCCATGAGAGCAGGGTCTGAAAGGGGCTAGTAAGTCTCCCTGGAAAACCAGGTAAAAATGCAGGTGGCAGGCATGACCCAACTCTAATGTGGAGGGTTCCCATGGGAATTAGGCCTGATAAATACATTGTACCCTTTGAAGCTTGCTCTGCTTTGCTTTGTATAGCCCTGGTGATACAAACCAGATGTTTAAGTTCAAGGCATAAGGAGTAAACTTCTTATCTCAGGAAACACATCTTAAAGACCATCTGGCGTCAGCATGTCTCACAGACCCTGACCTATGACAGATCTCTGTGTTCCCTCAATTGTTATCTATAGATAATATCTGTTCTTGAATGACTATAGCCTTTTGACATTGATTGATGAGCTATGAATATATGCTGTAGACACCTACACATACCATTCCCAATAAAAGCCACTTGGGAGAAGGGCTCCAGGCATTCCCCACTAGAGGGAATTGCCACTCCCTTTCCCCCCAGAACAACAAGATTGTGTCCAGGACGATTTATTTCTCATCCGCGGTGGCCAGGAAGAGCTCTGCGGGATGGAGTTCCTCCCCTACCTACCCTTCCTCTTTCGCTAAAATCAATAAGTGTATCCTCACGTAAGGATTTTTTTTAAGTCAAACATGCCAAAACACAAATTTTGATGGCAAAAAAATTGCTATTGACAACTCAACAACAATATAAGATGTCAACTCAAGTTCCAAAAAATCTTTATGGCAAGCCAGCCCACCAACTGGAAGAAAGAGGTGTCCTGACTGGCAGCTGTGGTTGGTAAAAGGTCAGTATTTGTACACAAAGGCCAGGAAGCATGAGAGAAGTAGCTGAATATGAAGGGAACAGGAGGGGAAGTGGAAGGGGAGACGGAGGGGAGGGAAGAAGCATTTGTAAAAAAAAGGGAAGCTTTCAAAAGACAGACAGACATTAAAGCTGTGGGGATTAGAAGTGAGGCTGTCACTGTAAAGACAGACGTGGGTCTTCCAGGGTATGGAGTGCATCAGGCATTCTGACAGTCAGAAGAGAACCACAGACAGAGAAGACAGAGCAGCAGCGCTGCCATTCACCGTCTTAGCACTCGAAGACACGGAGGAAATGTCCACTGTGCAACGGGAACAACAGCCAGTTACTCCTATAAACCCCTGAGAGCAGCAACCCGTGCCCCCCTCCCCCCCGCCATGTCTGGTCCTGTTAATAAACATTACTCAGCCTGAGAAATAAGCTTGAGAAATGCTCCATGCTCTGGCCACCCCTTATAGTCCCTTCTTAGAGACTCATAACACCTCTTAGCCTACTTTAGGGTTCAAGAAGCTTCTGTAGAAAAACAACCAAGTAAGTCCCCAACCTCCAACTCTGTTTCAGCTACAGTTTCCCAAACATATTTGAATAGATAACACCAGTTAACAGAATCACACTTTGGGAAACATCCCTAAGTACATGAGTAAGTAATAAACACCCTGCAGACCGTTCGGTATTTAGAAATGCAACACACTCATTTAGGACCACAATGCAGTAACAAATTGAATCATACTTGCAATATTTGGCTTTTAAAACCAAAAATTGGGGCAATATTCTTTGTTCCCTGATTTGTTAATGTATTTATATGAAAAAGCCATGGATGAGCCAGAGCTGGAGGTTTATATGTAAATGAAGTCTAACTCTACCACTTAGTGGGTGTGGACGTCAGACAAGTCACTTAATTAATCCTCCCAAGCCTTGGTTCTCCCTTCGACAAAATGGAGGGAGGGATGGACTAACAGCATTGAAAAATCACTCCTCCCTGGTTTTCTCAGACTCCTCTAAGCCTTGCTGGGCATGCCAAGAATGCAAGGCCCTAACCACTCTTTTCGCTGAACATTTCTCAAGGTCGCATTTGCCAGGAGCAATCTCGGGGGAGGAAGGACTGTGTCCCTCTGGGACAAAGAGCAAGACGGCTTACGGGCTGCTGTAAAGCAGGATGTTTCCCAGGCTCCATGCTCCTCTCCTGTCAGACATTCCACTGAGGGCGTAGGTTAGGGCCACCTGCAGCACCCCTGCAGGAACTGGGGCGCAAGGGACTGATACAAAAAGGCTCAAACTCTGGCAGCTGCTTTTGCTGTGAGTAATAAAAGTCTTTTGTCTCTGACTTAGGTATCTCGTGTCTTCTGTCAGCATCCATGAAATTACGGCAAGCTCAATCATTAGTGAGCAGGTAGACAAAAATCAGATCCTTCACATTTTTGACAAATAGCACTTATCTCACAGAGTTTTTGTGAAAAGTAATATTACAAAGCCAGTAATATGCTTACTGCTATGTCTGCTTCCCAGAATGTTTTTAACCAGCATAAACTATTGACAGCTATTATAAAAAGTATTACTAAGGAATAAAAATTAGAGCTGGACATTTAATGAATCACCTTTATTAAGAAAAAACAAAGCCCAAGAAATTATTAAATTCTCTTCAACTTAAAAGCAGATGAATTTTAAGTTATAGAATGCTATTTAGCCACGTCTCTCATTTCTGCAATATACAAAACAGGCTAAGGTATCGGGTTAAATGACTCTGGCTGAGTGTTAAATATGTCACGGAACCTGCACGTACCAGTTCTTTGGCTTCTTCAAGCTGTTTCTCCACATTTGCAACCATCTGTTTCTTCTCATCTGAAACAATATCAGAAAACCGCTAAGAATATAAATAATTTAATATTTAAAAACCTCTATTTTTGTATGACTTTTTCCTTTCCGTTCAGTCAGGTTAGATAATTACCATATCAGGCAACAGGCCATATCATTCTTTGGTGTGTTAGAAACCACTCTAAAAGCCACTCATTCTAGACTATCTGGAAATACATAATCTAATAGAGAACCCGAGGGATTACGGGATGCCACAACATTTTAAAGAGAAACCAAAAATTGGTTTGTTCTTTAGAAGAGACTGTGTCAACAGCAGCAGATGTAGTGGTAGCACAAGGAATCTGCAAAGTCTTAACTATAATAAATGGGGAATAACTGAGTTACAAATACAATTTAAAAACAGGGACCCACAACCCAGGCATGTGCCCTGACCGGGAATCGAACTGGTGACCTTTCGCTTTGTGGGACAATGTTCAACCAACTGAGACACACTAGCCAAGACTGGATCATCTTTAATTCAAACAAGCTGATACAAGTGAAATTAGTTTTAAAATGGGAAATGCTAAGTCTCTGTATGTGGTTTACTCAAACTCTACCAAAATCAAGTTAAAACCGAACTGTACTTCCCTTTTCCAGAGAGACATGTCCTGGCAGGTATTTTCAGAAAACATTCCCTACTCCCATTCCAAATCATTTGTTTTCCTTAAAGTTGAGTCTCTGTGATGTGGAACCAATCGAATACTGACTGACTAATATAACGGACTAGAAAAGTGAAACTTGAGGTGAGCATAACACCTGTGGCTGACGAGCCCATCAGTAGGACAGTTAACACTATGTGGGGACTCTTCAGTAGGAATTATTATTTTACAAGAACGATAATTATGCTCTGCTAACCCCAAACCTTTCCTTTTATAGGGTAGCTGTCATACGTTTTATGTGTACTCTAAATATGTTTCCCTAAAAAAAAAAAAATGCACACTTGGAATTAAAATTCAATTCGATTTTTTCTCTTTGAAAAAGTTAAATCTACAAATGGCCAAATTAAAGTTTTAGTACATGGCCCCAAATTTATTTGCTTCTGGCACATGTCAATCTCAAGAAGATATAGTAAAATCACACTCTATTTTTGTGACAGAGCGGAATATAAATTAAGGCAAGACCATCTTGGGCCAAGAGTGAGATTCCACATTTAAAGAGCAGAAGCAGCATCTTGTGTTCTTTAAGGTACTCAGTTGTCAGGCCAGTCCATGCCATGGGCCTCCAGGACTAATGGACACCAGTTTTTCTCATTAGCAAAGCAAACAGAAAAGGCAGCCTCCCCTGACCTCTGCTCCCCTTTGCCACTCTGCTCCTGGCCAGTCACACCTCCCTTCCTCATCTCCCCGGTGCCTCCCTGTACTCTGGCCCACACCCTGCCATTCCGCTGAAATGACTCTCACTTAAGACTCACACCTTTCCTTCGCCCAGACTATCGGACATTCCTTGTTCTATTTTTATTTAATCTTGTAGCATCGCACACTCTGCTCCGCCCAGCCTGTTACTTTCTCCGCTGCTGGCCACAACAACACTTCTATCTCAGTGTCCTCTGCCGGGCATCCTCAGTTTCATCCCCTCTTTTAACTGTTGGTGTTCCTTGGAGTCCAGTGCTTGCTTTTTTCTCTTATGACTATCATCCGTGTCCCTGGGCGATTGCATCTGCTCCCATTTATTAACCTTCATATTACCTATTTAGATCCTAGATCTTTATCACTAATCCTGATATAGTTCCAGGACTCCACCCACTTAATCCCGGTGCTATGCCCACCTCCACTATAATCACCAGGCAAATTGCTATTCAACACTCTCTTCAGAAATCACTACTTCTGTGAAGCCTTTCCTAACCCAAGAAAAGAGTCAAACACTTTCACTTACATAAAACACCTATAACTTTCACCTAATCTTAATGATTTATCTCTTGCACTCACCAGTCTGATTTACCTTCTATCTTGGAGGCTCTGGGAAGACAGGAACTGTGTCTTAAACATCTTTATAATTGTAAAATCCAGCACTGAGCCTGGAATATAATCAATTCTCGAAATGTGATATTAATCGAATAAATGATATAGGCCAGTTCAACTATTTACAAAAGAAGCTATGCTACCAACCACTCTGGTCTCCTGGTCTCCACTCCGGTCCCACTTCCCCATTTAATCTTCCTACAATGTCGCTTTGAGTGGATCACTTGAGTCTAGTAGTCAAGGTCCTCCACATTCCAAAGCCAGGCAACCTTTCCAACTTGAACTCCAGCTACTAGCTCTCCAGTGTGCACTCTACATGCTAACCAAACAGACCATGCTTTACTGCCCAAACAGA
>VMDR010020779.1:0-17313 GCA_007922815.1 Macrotus californicus | reverse complement strand
GGAAATTGAAAGCTGAACCAGATTACCTAAAGATCATTTAATAGCAGCATTTGAAAAGAACTGGGCACAGTGATCACTTTATTTCTTGGGATGATTATGTTAAACTGATACCTACATATCCAAGCTTAATACTACTATAGCACCTCCTATGCCCTGGGAACTGAGTATGTTAGCATCTGTGTGCAAAGAGGAATTAAAGTTGCTAATCAACTGATCTTAAAATAGGAAGACTGTTATTCCATATTTTCTAGGTGGGCACAATGCGATCTCAGTGTCCTATTAGGTGGAAGAGGAAGGAGAGAAGGTCAGACAGAGCATGTATGTGAGAAGGAGTTAACTTGCCATTGCTAGGTTTGAAGATGGAAAAAAGGGCCCACAAGCCAAGAAATGCTTGTGGCTCCTAGAAACTGAAAAAGGCAAGGAGAGAGATTCTCCCTCAGAGCCTCTAGAAACAATGGAACCCCACTGATACCTTGATTTTAGCCTAGTGAGATTCATGTCAGACTTCTGAATTACAGAACTACAAGATAATAAATTTGTGTTATTTTAATACACTAGATTTGCGGTAATTTGTTACAACAGCAACAGAAAACTAACTCAGTAGGCATATAGGTTATTCCATAGGCCATTAGGCGAAAGCCTTTTGTTTAGACTAGAAATTCACAAGCTACGAGTGGTGGAAAGGAAGGAGAGGAAGAGGGAATTATTAATTCAACCCTTTTTTAAGTATGTGCAACGGTGCCACTTACAAAGCTTACACCCTCCCAGAGTTTACCATCTAGTTCACAGTCCAGCTTCGCATGCCTAAAGGTAAACTCCTGCTCTTTCCTTTCAAATTTTCTCTTCCCGTGGGATCCCCATCTCAACACACAGCAACCCCATGCTTTCAATTTCTTAGGCAAAATTTGTTAAAGACATCCCTGATTCTTCTCTTTCTCCCAGACCCTACATCCAAGTCTTCAGCAAATCCTGCTGGCTCTACTTACAAAATACACCCAGAACCTGGCCCCAGTGGTGTGTGGCTCAGCCAGTTGAGCATCATACCACAAAGCAAAAGGTTGCTGGTTCTATTCCTGGTGAGGGCACATGTCTAGGTGACAGGTTTGGTCCCAATTGGGGTGACGATGAGAAGCAACTGATCTGATGCTCCCCTCCCTTTCTCCCTCCCTCCCTTCCCATGTCTCTAAAAAATAAATTAATAAAATCTTTTAAAAATACCCAATCACTTTTTCCATTCCATTGTCACCTCCCTGGTCTCAGCTGCCGTCATCTCTATCTCAGATGATTGAATGTCTCCTACTTAGACTCCCAGCTTCAGCCCTTTCCTCATTGCTATCTTCACAACACATCAGCCACAGTGATTCTTAAAATGTGAGTCAGATCAAATAAAGTTACCCCTCAGCTCAATATCATACGACAGCTCTCCACCTCATTCCGAGTAAAAATCCAAGTCCTTATACATGACCTAGATCCCTTGTGGTGTATTACATAATCATAACCAACTGTCACCTTCTTTCTCTGTAAGAGGATCATACATTCTCACCACTGGCGTGCAAGCCGATAGTCTTTCCCCATTATTGGGACTGGCTGTGTGACTTGCGTGGGCCAGTGCACTGTGAGCAGAAACGACAGCATGCCAGTGCCAAGAAGAAGATTTAGAAGGCATAACATGGCTTTGTAAGCTCTCTTGCTTTTTCTTCCGCTGTGAAAGTGGATTGTATCAAAAAGGGACTGCCCCTTCAGCCAGGGTCCCAGAATAAGACCTGAAGCAGCAACTCACCCACAGAACATGAGAAGAAATAAATGATTGTGCATGTTACTGAGACTTGGGACACATCGTTACTGCACAAAGGTGACTAATGTACACCCCCATCCCCTCTCTGACCAATGTGATCTCCTAGTCTTCCCCTCACTCACTCTACCCCAGCCAGCATGACCTTCTTGCTGTTTTCTTAAATGTGCCAGGCACACTCCTGCCCCAGAATCTTCACACTTACTGTTTCCTCCCCCTGGAAACACCCTTCTCCCTCAGCTATCTGCATTTTTGCCTTCCTCACTTCTCTTAGGTCTTTGCTCCAATGTTGCTTAAGCGAGGCCTTCCTTGATTGTTCAATATAAAATTGCAATGTCTTCACCCCTACAATCCCTCTCCTCTTTTTACTTGATTTTCCTCTTTAATAGTTATCACCATCTAAATCACTAATTATTTTGCTCCTTTATTTTTTTGCTGCCTGTCTGCCCCCAAGAATGTGAGCTATAACAGGGCAAGGATTTTGCCTGTTTTGTTCACTGCTGTGTTTCCAACACCTAGGACAGCATCTGGTACACAACGGTTTCTCAATAAGTGTTTCTGGAGTGCACAGTGGTGGTCCTGGGGGTGGGGTGATGGTGGTGAAGGTGTGTGCATGTGCACGCATGTATGTGTGTGTAGGATGACTCCAGGTGGTATTCTTGAGTATTTTATGTCAAATGCAGCTGGAATAGAATATGGGGAAGGGTGCTTTTACAAAGAATGCTTTGAAAACAGGATTAGGTCCCAGGCTTGAAATTATGCTGCAGCTGGAAAGTGAAATGGGCACCTGACAAGCAGAAGAGACAGATCAGAGCCTCCCATTGCAGACTATTTAAAAAGTAGAAATTCCTAATCGTCAGAAACATAAAATGCTAATCACACCATAATTTTCTAGGTAAAGACAATTATTTTAAATAACTTCATTTGTAATGATATACAGTCAATAATAACCTCTGAAATCCAAGGCATAGTCTTCTTTTTTCTTAAGATTTTATTTATTTATTTTTAGAGAGAGGGGAAGGGAGGGAGAGAAATATCATCAAACCTTTGGTTCACAGTCCAGTGTTCAGCTCCCCGAGCCACGCCAGCCAGAACTCAGGGACAGCACAGAGTTAGGAGCGCAGACCTTGGGGCCAGACCACTGGGGCTCATGCTTTGGCTTGTTGCCCACAGCTTATATGTCCCCTCAGGCAAGTCACCTGGTCTCTTTTGAGGCCTCTGATTGCACATCATAAAATGGAGAGGAAGATAACTAACTGTATTAATAAAATGCCTACCTAAAAGGGTGGTTAAAATTAAATTTAAAAAATACATGCAAATTACTTCAAATCATGCCTGGCACATAGCAGTCAACAACCATGAGCTGTCATTATTATCGTTTGAAAAAGTACGTGGGAAAAATCTGAAGGAAAAATGTGTGTGCCCAAACATTTACACGCACCCACACTTCAGTCAAGATTTAGTAATCAAGGCATGAGGTGTAAGATAAAACTCTGATGTTTAGGCTGTAGGCAATTGTAGGGCTGCAGACCCAGCTGCCTCTAGGTGTGTCTTAGTGGTATGTGGATAGTTTTGAGCTAAAGGCAACCAAAACCCTACAGACTCAAAAGAAACTTCTGCTCCCCTGCCCTTAACTATCTAGAAGAATTTAAATTAGAAGCCTGACCCACAATAAGAGTTAAAACCAGGAATGCCCTTTTAAGTTACCTGTCTGCATGGCAGGGCAAACTAACAATCACTGAGCATGTGCTCTCCCTGAACTAACCCTTTGAAGCCAGGAAGCATTACCTGCTCCCTCGCTCAGAATGCCATGTGTACCTCGATTTCTCTTTCTGTCTCTGAACCTCTCATGCATGTGGCATCTCTGACTCTCATGTGTGCAGGGTTCCCACACAAACATGTATGTTAAAGTTGGTTATTTTCTCTGGTTAACCTGTCTTACACCTATTTGATTACTAGACCAACCAAAAGAACCTGGGGGCAGAGAAAAGTTTCTTTGTCCCCCATCCTATGGAAGAATATCCAGTCTGTGTTGGATTATTAAAATGAGTCAAGCAGTGTGAGATGACTGAGTTGATGTGGATGGAACTTTATTTCATGATATCCTCACAGCCACCTTGTGAGATAAGTTTTATTATTGCCATTAAACTGATGGATAACTGAGAACTAGAAGGTCAACAAATTGCCCAGGGTCACTCAGCTGGCACAGTCTGTTTTGAAACCCTGCTGGTTATGTTAACAGGAGGCACCTGGTTGTTCTTGCCAGCCCATGTAAAGGGTTACAGACCGGCGAATCTATCCTTGTGTAATCAGGGATTACTGGTGACCCATTCCCATGGAAGAGAATGGGCCTAGCTAAGGTCAGGGGCTGGGGTGAAAGGCATAGGTTCAGGGCAAAGTAGGGCAGCCAGAGTAAGGGCAGCCGAAGGCCGGGGTGGCAAGCTCTGCATAGTTGCCAGGATGAGGGTCAAGAAGTTACATATTGATTGACCGGTAAAGGTGGTGCCAGCTTTCATGGGGTGGGAGGCAGGGGACAGGACTTGACTACCCAAACTTAGGTATATGTGGGGGTCTCTTAGCCCAAATCCTTATCTTGTTCTAGACTGCATCTGTTTATCTTGTTGTAAAACAGATACGTGTCAGGAGGCAGTTAATTCAAGTTGGGGCAGTTATCCAAAGTTATTTATGGGCTCTTTATTTAAGCATTAGGGACTCCCTCAAAAAACAGATAGTGGCCAGAGGTGGGCAATTAACCAAAGTTGTTTTATGGGCTTCTTCCTTTGGGCACTGTGGACCCTCTCCTGCCTTTCAGGCCTTGGGATGAAAGCACTATTTCAAGGCCTTCTTCCCCAGGTAGTGGAAACGATTCATAGAATTTCAAGGACTTCCCTCCTCCCGTGCTAATATAGTATTTCTTGTGATGTTGGAACACCTGGCAGTATTATCGGACCAGGCTCAGGATGCTGAGTTAGTGGGTGAGACACGTCTCCTGCTCCTCCCTGCCTCGGTTTGCTATTCGTTCTACCTAAGTGCTCTGAGGCGTTTCCTGGCAACCAGGATGCTAGACGCTGGCCAGTAACAGCAGCGCAGTCTCAGAGTTCTTCCTGTGCTGTCTCCTGCCTCAGTTAGACTCCTGAAATCACACTCCTCACCATTTAACAAGATGGGGCAGAGGTGCGCATTGAGCAGATGATGAGGATTTGATGTCAGGCAAGGTCCCTGGCCAGTGTTATGTCCTATCAAAACTACTGAGTGATTCCAGAGAAACTTTTGGAGGTGTTCTCTGACAGCGCAAATAAGGACAAGTGGTTACATGTACACACGCTAGGACATAAGTGCTATTTAAATTATGTTAGTTTTAAAATTATGTACATATATGTACATCGCGGGCCTGTATCTGCCCACAGACTTTAAACCTGTCTTTGTAGCTGGGGCACCTGCCAGAGAGGGAGGCAGGCCCCGGGTGGTGCAGCACAACTCCCTGGGGGCAGAAGTGCAGCAATAGGCCACAGTGGCAAGACCTGTTGATAAATTGCTGTTGCAATAAACCTTTGCCCAGGGAACACCCATTCCATGAAGATACATGTTGATTTAGCTGCAAGCTAAACTTAGAAAGCATATTCTCATGTTTACTAAATGACAATGCTCACTATTTGGAAATGTCAACCAAACACTTCCTAACAATATTGTCTCTTTGTGCAGCCTAAGTCACAGCCATGGCCCCAAAATCACAAAAACAGAAGAGCTCAGTTGTAAGAAAAATGATGAAACTAGACAAAAACAAGGAATTACTACCAGGTAGGACTGTCTTTTCGCTAATGGGATTTTTTATGGCTTTAGTATTTGTGTGTATATTAGCAGCAAAAATGCTCATGGTTTTATGTATCAAGTAAACTTAAATATTTTGGCCTTAAAAAAGCTAAACACAAGTGGAATTCAAAATATGGGCATTTGTTCTTACTTTGTATTTATTTCATTATACTATCAAATAAATGCCACAGGAAACATATCATTAAGAGATAATTCTATGAGAAATTCAATTTTTCAGATTCTATCTATTTAATTATTCATAAAATAAGTTTAAGAATTCAATGTATATTTGCATTTATATTTTGTGTTTTGAGACCTGGTTAAAAAATTGCAATAAACTAAGACATATATTTGATTCAAAAAATGTAAATTCGACATCATTTTATTATCTTCTAGCTCCTGAAGAAGAGGAAGCCATAAACATGGAGAACCTGGGTAAGTGGGATACAACCTAGAAATTGTCCCCAGTTACAATATTTCAACATGCAATAAGTGAAAATATTGCAAATTGAAGTGATTAATCAAAGTGGACATGGACTAAAATCACATCAAGTCATTTAGAATATAAAATGAAAATGTTTAAAGAAAGAATAAAAAGCAAGAGTGGAAGAAAGAATTTTAAACCAAGAAATAGACTCGGGTCAACACGTCCCTTCAAAATCCAAATTGAATGATTTTTGAGAGAACTTTTGTAATTATAAAGCGTAACTCTGCAAGTTATTACTTTTAGTAGAATAATAGTTTTTAAGACTCTGACTTGTGAGCAAGATTTATCTGTGCTTCACAGTAAGATTCTACTATTTCAAGGAGAAAGGCTGATTTTTAAGCAAAAAAAAACCAAAACTGGAACTTTGACAACCAAACTAATGTCGTTCCTACTTTCAGAGGCTAAATAACTAACAAGTTTTTATTTTTGTTGTTGTTGAAACTTTCCGTTAGACTTGAACTAGCTGATGCTCTTCATATCTGGAAACAGAGGAAACAGTGAGGGTGGAAAAGAGAAAGTTCTGAAACCTTGTAGACCATTGTCACAAGGTTAACCAGACAGGACAGGCAGCTATTGGCGGTGTTTTGGCAGAGG
Source organism: Macrotus californicus (assembly GCA_007922815.1). Taxonomy (NCBI): domain Eukaryota; kingdom Metazoa; phylum Chordata; class Mammalia; order Chiroptera; family Phyllostomidae; genus Macrotus; species Macrotus californicus. The sequence goes on along the minus strand of VMDR010020779.1, from coordinate 10,630 downwards.
AGTGACATGACCTGACTTGTGTTTTGACTGGGTCACCCTGACTACTCTGTGGAGAAGGGCAGTGGCAAGGGCAGAGCAGAAAATGGTTAGGGAGCTAGTGCACCCATCCAAGAATGAGAAGGGGTGGGTGGGGCCTGGGTGGCAGAGGAAGTGGAGATGTGGAGTGTAGAGGTGGGGAGACAGTGGAGGGTGTCAGCGAACAGTAAGTGGCACTGGAGCAGCCCATGCCTCCCAATATATATTTATTGAATTAACGAATGTACCACCCAGAAACGTGGGAGTCATTTTTGACCCTTTTCTCCCCCTCAACACCTTCCCACTGCCATTTCAACCACCCTGGCTCCTATCAATTCCACCTCTAAAATATATCTCAAACCCATCCATTCTCATTATCTCCACATTTCTCACTTAGATAACTTGCTTAGCTCCTATCTGGTATCACCACTTCCACTCAGCCTCAGTACATTCTACACAGGGAACCTGCCATGTCTTCTTCCTGATCAATCTCTCCCATGGCTTTACTTTGTCTTTATGGTGGTCCTGGCTCTGTCTTCCTCTCTGATCTTTTTTCTTGACTCTCTGTCCCCATCTACGGTTCGCCAGTCTTGCCTAGTACAGAACATACTAAATTTGCTCCTGCCTCAGGTGCCTGGATAGATTTTTCCCCCACATCTTTATGCAACTATCTCATCATTCAGATCCTGACTCCAAACCCATCTCTGGAAGAAGCATTTCCCGAAGGCCTGTCTTTCACCTGATACCCTTGCCCTCATAGCACTTATCAGAATTCTGCAATTAACGTACAGTTGACTCTCATTATTTATGGAAGGTCCATACAGTTGCTGTGAACACTGAATGAGCAAATACTGAGCCATTGCTCTTAGGGGAAATACAGGGTTAGGCTCTCGTGAGCCTCTGGTCATAACATTTTTATTAATCAAGCAATATATAACATTTTATGTGAGTTTCTTTTTAAAGACACTTCATTTAATACATATGGTTAATTCAGTAACACTGAACTCATAGACAACAGCACTATAACTCACGCCTCAACTCTACTTATCTGATATATGTATTTTCTCCACGAAGCACATCACAGCCTTCTTGCACTTAGGAACATTGTACAGCACTTCAGCACCACACTTGGCTATCCTATTTAAATAACAAAATCACCAATAAAAAGCACAAAAACGTGGACAATGTGGCACTAACTAGACAGGGGAAAGGACACTTGTTTCCAGTAAGAGAGCTGAAACAAGATGGCAGAGCATTTCTCCATCTGACCTCAGCTGGCAAGGTGCACACGGACATCTCGGATTGTTTGCCACTCTAAGTATGCCCCTAAGTCATACTTCAGTCAGCGGGGCTGACTGAAGGGGAAGCTGAGACTCAGAGCTGACTGTGGACTACAGCGGTTGCCACGGTGGGAGAAACTCCCAGTCTCACACCAGAGTTCTTGAAAAGTGGGCTAGAGATGAGCAGGGGAGCTGCATTGTTCCCTCTCTGGCCCCTCCCCCCAAAGCAGTGCCACAGCGCAGCAAGGAGGGCTGCCCTGCCCTGGTGAATACCTAAGGCCCCACCCCCTTACAACTTAACAGGTACCCCAAGCAAAGAAATATGGCCCACATGAAAGAACAGAGCAAAACTTCAGAAAGAGAGCGAGGCAATGAGGAGACAGCTAACCTGTCTGATGGAGAATTTAAAGCCCTGGTAGTCAAAATACTCACAGAACCGATTAAGCTTGGTCGAAAAATGAAAGATACCCAAAATGAAATAGCAAAACATTCAGGGAACCAACAGGGACAGGAAGGAACCCCGGACTCAAAGCAACGATTTGGAACAAAAGGAAGAAATAAACATCCAACTGGAACAGAATGAAGAAACAAGAATTCAAAAAAATGAAGAGAGGCTTAGGAACCTCTGGGACAACTTGAAACGTTCCAATATCCGAATTATAAAGGTGCCAGAAGGAAAAGAACAACAGCAAGAAATTGAAAATTTATTTGAACAAATAATGAAGGAAAACTTCCCCAATCTGGCAAAGGAAATAGACTTCCAGAAAGTTCAGAAAGCTCAGAGTCCCAAAGAAGTTGGACCCAAAGAGGAACACACCAAGGCACATCATCATTAAGTTACTCAAGATTAAAGACAAAGAGAGAATCTTAAAAGCAGCAAGAGGAAAGGAAAGAGTTCCCTACAAAGGAGTGCCCATAAGGCAATCAGCTGTTTTCTCAAAAGAAACCTTGCAGGCAAGAAGGGGCTGGAAGGAAGTATTCCAAGTCATGAAAGGCAAGGACCTACATCCAAGATTACTCTATCCAGCCAAGCTATCACTTAGAATGGAAGGGCAGATAAAGTGCTTCCCAGGTAAAGTCAAGTTCAAGGAGTTCATCATCACCAAGCCCTTATTATAGGAAATGTTAAAGGGACTTATCTAAGAAAAAGATAAAAACTATGAACAATGAAATGACAACAAACTCACAACTATCAACAAATGAACCTTAAAAAAAAAGAATGAAAACAAAAACTAAGCAAACAACCAGAACAGGAACAGAATCAGAGAAATGGACATCACATGGAGGGTTTTCAGTTGGGGCAGGGAGGGAGGAATAGGGGGGAAAAGGTACAGGGAAGAAGAAGCATACTTGGTAGGCATTAAATAGATGGGGAGAGGTGAAAAATAGTATAGGAAACAGAAATCAAAGAACTTATACATACAACCTATGGACATGAATTAGGGGAGGGGAATAAAGGGGGAAATTGGGAAAACCGTAATAGCATAATCAATTAAATATACTTTAACAAAGTGGATCATAAACCTAAATATAAAACCAAGTATTATAAAATTTCTAGAAGACAACATAGGAGAAAATCTTGTGAACTTGGATTAGATAAAGATTTCCTAGACATCACACCCAAAGCCATAAATCTTTTTTAAAAAAAAAAGAAATTTTTGCCTAATCAATTTTTTTCTTTTATGGAATACTAGTTAGAAATACAAAAGGATGAACAATTGCTACATGCAATCACATAAATGAATCTCAAAATAATTATGCTGAGTAAAAGAAGACAAACAAGAAGAATACATACTTTGCAATTGCACTTATAAATATTCCATAGGAAAACTAACTTATAGTTAATTTATAGTATCAGAAAGTAGATCACTAGTTGCCTAGAGGCGGGGAGGGGTGTTGAGAGGAAGGGGCAGGGGGAAGGTGGGGCATTATGGATGTGTTCTTTATCTCGATTGTGCTGATGATTTCAGGGATACATACATATATTTAGTAAATTGTACACTTTAAATACATGCAGTTTATTATTTGTCAATTAAATCTCAACAAAACTGTTTTTGAAAAAGGAAACAGCAACCAAATTTTTTTTTTAAAAGATACAGATGAAATGCATGGAACTTATTAAAGTTAATTCTGTTTCAATAGACAGAACATAATGTGTACTGCCTAGGCCTCTTCCTTGTCACACAGTAAGATTCTGAGGAGTGAGTTGTGTAGAGTTTGAGTTTGTTTTTGGCCCCTGCTCCATCAGTCGGCTAGGTAAATAACTGCCATTCACTGCGTCCTGTGGAATGTAACCCCTGTTACCTCCGACTGTGTGTGGAGAAGGAGCAGGGCCCTCTCCTGTGCTCTGCTGTGTTCACGAAACCAGAAAAGCCAGTGGTGTTTGTGCTGCCTGTCACCTACCAGACCAATAAGCCGAGACAGGGTTGAATCTGTATGGGCACTTTACTCAGAAGGCCGGTGATCTGAGACGACACAGGTTTGTAGCCTAACGACCGTCCTACCTGTCCTCTGAAGCCAGCCTTTTCATAACAGAGAACAAAGTACAGTGAGGGGGTTTGAAATTCAGGGAAAATTAGATTAAAAAACTGCAGCATTCTCGCCCTGGGCCGTTAGCTGTCTCTGGGTGGGCGGTCCTCTGTCCCTTCCTGGAACACAATGGATCAGATATCTCTAGCTGTGCCCCAGGAGGTCATTTGTCTCCCCCGGAGCCAGGGTGGGCTGCACCCTGCAGTTCCTGAAACAATAGCTTTAACATATTCATTACCTACTAGGCTAATTCCTATTTACCTTAAACTACAGTTTTCCAACTCTTGGGGCCCCTGTCACTCACACATCAGCAAGAAAGTAGAGAACAGGGTAGTAAGAGTGCAGGGACCTCGGTTTGAACCCCAGCTCCCCTGTTTCCAACTCCTAGCTCCTGACCTTGAATATGGTATTTGAACTCTGTTTCCTCAGCTAAAAAAAATGGAGGCACTTACAGTAACCAGCTCAGAATGCTGTTGTGAACATTAAGTGAATTGACCATCCCTGTAAAGTCCTGAGAGCAGCGCCTGGCATGCAGTAGGTGCTCTACAGAAGTGACAATAATTAGACATTGAAATGAAGGACAAACTGACAGTAACCAGAGGGGGAGGTGGGAGGGGAAAATGGGGGGAAAGCGGAACATGTACAGGAACATGTACATTTCAGGAACATGTACAAAGGACACATGGACAAAACCAAAGGGGGGTAGGATCAAGGATGGGAAGTGGGGATGGCTGGGGTGGGGGGAGTGGTGGGGGAAAAATGGAGACAGCTGCACTTGAACAACAATAAAAGAATGTGAAAAAAAAGAAAGACTGGGAAAACCTACCCTCCACAGCATCTCTTGACAGGAAGGCTTCGAATTTTTTGCTTTTGAAATAAAATGTGTTGTCCCTGGCTGATGTCTCAAAGAATTATGTCCAGATCTTGCTTGTGGAAAATCAACACTAAGAATAAAAAAAAAAAAACAACAAGAAGTTACAACATTATTAACATGTTGTAACATGGCTAATTACACCCACATCGTTATGCACTCACCAGCCTAACCCACACTCTGCCCTGTCCAGCAGGCCTTACCCTTGAGTCAGGACCCCCGACCTCCGTGAGCTTCGGGCGGTCCTGTAGGCCTTCTCCTCTACCTCGTCATCTTTCTGATGCTGGTAGAGCAACCAACATCCCACTCTGCTGCAGGCGTACCTGGGTTGGTAGCGCTGTGCCTACCTCATTGCTAATCATTGTTGTATGCCCGGGGTGCTGTCTTCAGTGTAGACCTCAAAGCCTAAATAACAACATTCTTTATTGAATTTTGCCAGAGACCCTTGGGAGGGCCAGAAGCATCAGGCCTTCCTGTGTTTAGTTTGGCCGTTGTTCAGGTGGTGCTGGAAGGTAGCAGACTGTGGGAGTCTTGTGTGGTCTATTGGCTACCCGCTGCCTGCAGTTATCACTGATTGCTGATTGTAGTGGAAAGAATCTGCTAGTTTTACTACCAGGTAAAGGAAAGTTAGAGCCCATATTAAAGTTGCCCTGATAAAGTCCAATTAGTGTGAAAGGGTCATTTGAGGGAAAAATGCCCAGCTAGTAGAATGTGAAGCATGTGTGGTGGGGGGAGGTGGCATTGAACACAGTCTTTGTCACTGTCTTCTGTTTCTTGGATGGTAGAGGGCGTTCTGGCCTTTGCGAATGCCTCCATTTGTAGGCCTCACAGTGCCACCTAGTGGTTTTCAAAGGCAAAACCGCAGAACGCTGTCTTAGGCGTCAGACACTGCAAATTATCCCTGGCAGGATGTTTTCACAGGGGTGGTCTGCACGTGAATGAACTCAACAGTTGTTTACTGAGTGTCTTCTCTGGGTCAAGAGTTAGAGTTAGCACTTTGAGGAAGATAAAAATGGGCAGTTGCCTGTAATTTATGAACAAATTGTATTCCAAATGTTTATTATGCCAACAGATTGCAATTTGGAATATATTTCCATATATATAATCAGTGTTATGCATGTAGTCATTAACCCCTCAATTTACCTGGATAACTGTACCATGGAGCCACTAAAGTGAGGGGTAAATGTTTGTGTGGGAAAATTCAAAATTCCAATGAGAGAGGCCTCATTCACTGCTCCCCCTGATGCACCTGTTGGGCACCTGAGGGAGGCTATCGGGACACCCAGGTGTGTAGGGCCTGGAGCTGACTGAGTGGCTGTGGGACCCTGGGAGAATGCAGTTGGACAGGGAGTTCTGGGGGCAGGTGCAGAGCTGCGAATGGGGTGCCTAAAGCTGATGTAATAAGAAAATGAGAAGGCTAGAGGGGATGGCAACAGGCAAGATGACACCTGTCCTCCTCCAGGCCCTCTCCAAGGGCCTGCTGCAACCAAGGACTGTCCTGCAGTGGGGGAGAAGGGACAGGAGAGACAGGAAGAGAGGAACAGAAGCCTCTTGAACCTCACTTCTCTCTTCTTCAGAGGGCAAACCTAGGACTGAGGAACCACAGGAGGGAAAAGGGCGTCCCTACCCCACCTTTCTCCCCACTTCCAAGAGTTTGCTAAGATGACTTCATTGGGAAGTCAGTAGCTTTAAAATGTGAAGAATGGAGTAACAAGTTTAACTGAAAAGGAGGCTTAGGGAGCAGAGGTACCTATATAAGATCAAGAGAAGGTTTCTTTAAAATGGGAGACCACTAGGCAAATCTGCCTGCTGAGGGACAACAGCCCAGAGGCAGGACAAGTTGAAGGGGGAGGAAAAGTGAATGGGCCTCGAAGGGTGGAGAGGGGCCAGCAGGTGTCCCGAGAGGAGGGGAGGGTGGAAAGGTGGTGCCTGTGCCACTCAGCTGAGAGACAGGGCTGTGGGACAGCCAGGGTCCTGTGCTGGACAGACACGGAATTGTTTCTGCGAGATAGGAAATGAGGTGACCTAGTGAGAGCGAGCAGCAGGGGAGGAATTGGAGGGTGGGGGCGGGGGGGGGGGGACGCTTTAGAAAAGCAGTACAGGTTTGATAGAGACTGAAAAGGTGATCATACCTTTGGACCAATAATTTCAATTTTAAAAAATATCCTAAGAAAATTTGAAATGTGATTTTAAAAATTATACATTAGATATCTGTTTTAGAGTTGCTTACAATCATTGGAAAGAAATGAGGGGGAAATGTAATGTTTTTCAAGAACAGAACAATGAAAAACTATGCTACAGTTATATCAATTTAAAATGCATTAGAAAGATTACAATAATGTCATAGTGAGATCCTTGCGACGTAAGTATTAAAGGCAGGATGTAAAATTTCATGAAAGACACTGCATATGGGGTGGCTAGAAGGAAACAAAGATCCTCCCCTGAGATGCAGTATTATGGGTAACTGTTAGTCTTTTTATCTTTTTTGACATTTTTTATAATGGATAGACTTGCTTTAAAAGGAAGGACAATAATTTTAAACTCTTTTACAATTTTTAACGAAGACAAGTATTTAGAACAAACAATTGCATGTTTCCCATCGCTAGTATTTTAAATGGTTACATTTAATGTCAAAATTCAACTTTGTCTTCCCTAGGTCATCCAGAAATTTATCCATTAGTGCTAACTACCAAGACCCAAGAAATATTTAACTGCCGAATCGATGAAGACCTGACAGATGAACAGCCTTATAAGCTTATCAAAAAACAAGATATTTTTGCAGACTTCCACAACAGAGCTGCAGTGTCTGATTTCTACCCAGTCAAAAGAATTATCCAGGTAAGCACAGCACCCCTCTCTATTTCTCAGTCTTGCTTCAAGGGGTTCCTGGTATATAACAATGAAAGTTGCAGAGATTGCCACATTCAAATCTGGCATTTGTCATTCCTTTGTACAAATACTAGCTTGCCCACACCTTCTTAAGAATCCTGCTTGGTGATTCTCTGTGAAAAGTAAACACTTACCATTGACTGTCTTATTCCACACCCAGAAAAACTGATCCTTGCCCAGTTTTAATTAGAGTAGGAATCTACCCTTATGCTCCCATACTGCTGTAATTATTCACTTCGTCACGTTGGTCCTGATTTGTCTCCCAGCATGCAACAGTGCGTAACGCCAAATAAAAGGTATGCTTATTTTTTTTCCCTGTTAGAAATATCATTGCTTAGTACATTTCTCTGTTTGGACCTATTGTGTTTTAAAAGTTTTTTAGAGTTAATAAAAACTCAATTTTTTAGCTTGCAATTTGGGTTTATTAGCCATAGATTAGCCCTAAAGGATAATCTGACTGATGAGAGACTGATTTTATGAGTGACTGATTAGAGAAATATCAATTTTTTAAAGATTTTATTTATTTATTTTTAGAGGGAGGAGAAAGGAAGGAGAGAGGGAGAGAAACATCGATGTGTGGTTGCCTCTCATTTGGCCCCCACTGGGGATCCAGCCCACAACCCAGGCATGTGCCTTAGACTGGGAATCGAACCAGCGACCTGTTGGCTCACAGGCCTGTGCTCAATCCACTGAGCTATGCCAGCCAGGGCGAGAGAAATATCAATGATGTGTTGATATCTGAATAAATTGAATGACCACTGGATGTCATTAACCTTCATTGGCCCTCTCTTACTATTCAGTAGCATGTTGTCTGTTTAATCTCTACATATTGTGAATTTTCCAATTTTCTTTGTGTAATTAATTTCTAGTTTCATGCCATTGTGGTCATAAAATATGCTTGATATGACTTTAATCCTGTTAAATTTATTAAGACTTGTTTTATGACCTAACGTATCACCCAGCCTTTATGTTGTTCCATGTGCCCCTGAGAAGAACGCACAGGGGTGGGCAAAGTAGGCTCCAGCTGCATGGGAAGCGCAGCTTACCCTTGTATTACTACTCATTACTTATTGCGCTGTTTTCCATACAAACAACTGTAAGGCTACTGTTGCCGACTCCTGTGTATTCTGTTGCTTTTGGATGAATGTCCTATAACCTTCTCTTTTGATTAAATTCCTTTAGGAATATCCTGGAGATGAGATTCTGCTTGTTTACGACAAAGACGTCAAATATGGACTTAACTTTTATATTATTGGAACTGAAGAAGGCAAGGAACGCTATTTCAATGTAAGCGCACCCAAGCCCTTGTATTCTGTGGAGTGTCCGAAGGAAGCGGCACCTTTGGGGGACACCTGTGCTTGCTTATGATCCTTCTTGTTCAGCTCCATTTCCCTGGGGCCTAGACCAGGTGCTGGCACCTGGGGGAGGTGAGCAGTAGCTGGGGTGCACTAAGTCACACATCTCAGAGTAGCAGGTACTCTACTCATTTGCTTTACTGACCCAGGGAGAGCCAAAGCAGCTCATCTGGAGCACCACTGCTCTCGGCCACTCCTTGGCCCATATTTCTGGCTCTCCTCTTACCATCTTCATAACTGCGGGTAAGTTGAGGCGCCGCTTGTCTGCAAGAACAGTGGTACCAAGAGTGTCCCTTTCCAGGGCAGTTGTGAAACTTAAATGGACAAAAACAGGGTAAAGCCTTTGTATAGCACCTGACACAGAGCTGGGTACTCCGTAAATGTTTACCATGATTGTTTAAAAGCAGGATTTTGAAAGGACAACTTTGTCAGTGGGCAGTTGATGGGGAGGGAAGCAGAAAATAAGAGAATGGTAATTTCCAGAGAAAAAAAATCAGTCTGCCTTTAGGGTGTTTTTTTTTTTTTTAAATGGTCATGGAAGGTAACAATTTGTTGAGACGGCATTCTTATGAGGAAGTTTGGTAAAATTGAGGTAGACAGCGGGTTTTGAGGGGTTGTTCAATAAACAAGATAAATAAAGGAAAGCATGGAATTTTAAAATATCTAACACTTTTTAAACTAAAAATAATCTTTTACTTAGTCTTAACATTTTCAATTTTATTTTATGGTTGTTTTTCTCTGTGTTTAAAATTTTATTTATCGCAGTCTTGCGCTGCTTAACCGCAGGGACACATCTGAGAAGTGTGTCATTAGGTGGTCCCTCACTACGGGAACACCACAAAGGGCGCCCACACCACCCCAGATGGTTCAGCCTATCGCTCCTAGGCTACCATTACTGCACCAACACCACCAGATTAAATCAAGCACAAGACAAAATGATGCCATCAAGAGATGTGTTAACCATGAGAGGTTTGCGGTTGCTGCCAGCGTAACACCGCCTGTTGTGTCTCACAGAAAACTACTTTTGTAATGAGCAGAAAAAGTACACTCTACAATAATGGGGACAGTGTAGTAAATGCATCAACCAGTAACAGGGTAGTCATCTATTATCAAGTGTCACGTACTGGACATAGTTGTAGGTGCCATACTTTTATACGTCCGACAGCCCATCACCACCAACATGTAAGAAAGGCACGGAGTTGTGACGTTACCACAGCTCACACCATTAGGTGATAGGAAATCTTAGCTCCATTATAATCCTTTGGGACTTCATCATTGACCAAAGTGTCGTCATACAGTGCGTGACTGTGTACGGTGAAGAACTTTCAAACACGTAGAAAAATTACAGATAGCAGCATAACAAATACCCACACAGTCACTACCCAGAACTAATAAGTATTACTGTCTGATCATATTTACTTTTTTTAAAGAAATAAAATATAATAGATAAGGCTCCACTCCCCCTCATATCCTCTGTAATTCCACTTCTCTCTTTAAGGAACCATTATTCAAAAGTTGTTACGTTTTCTTCCTGTCTGTGGTTTTATGTTTTTACCACATATGAATGCTCTACAAATAGTGTATTTTATTATTTTATTAAAAGTCACATAAAATTATGCAAATCATTCTGCAATTTTTGTTTTTCATTAAATTATAAAATTCTAGGCTGCTATCCATGTTGGTATATTTAG
>VMDR010020778.1:0-17313 GCA_007922815.1 Macrotus californicus | reverse complement strand
TATCTTTCATCTTGGGTAATGTAATTATGATGTGTCTTGGTGTGTTCCTCCTTGGGTCCAACTTCTTTGGGACTCTCTGAGCTTCCTGGACCCCCTGGAAGTCTATTTCCTTTGCCAAATTAGGGAAGTTCTCCTTCATTATTTGTTCAAATAAGTTTTCAATTTCTTGGTCTTCCTCTTCTCCTTCTGGCATCCCTATGATTCGGATATTGGAACGTTTCAAGACATCCTGGAGGTTCCTAAGCCTCTCCTCGTTTCTTCGAATTCTTGTTTCTCCATTGTCAGAACGCTGGAATTTTTGGCTTTGTCTTTAGTTACGTAGGATTATTAACAACGGGAACTAGTTCTCCTGTGTATCTCTGTTTGCCTCTGTTGGAATGTTTTCTTGGCAGAACTTCCAAAGGGATTTGATATCTTCAAAACAAAATATTTCTAACATATAGGTAAACTCATGGTGCTTCATCACATAATTTGGTTTTTATGAGCACAGGTAAATCTGCTCATGGATTTGTTCAGGCAACATGTGTTTCTGAGATCCTACTCTGTATCAAGCACTATTTTATGTTAGAATACAGAGGCTAACAAGTCTAGCAAGCTTCCTATTGTCTATGGTGCTTGCATTTAAGTCAGAGAGGCAAAGGAAAAATTATTAAGAGATATTTCTGCATGTGGCAAGCTATGTAGAGGATTAAAAATGGATTTATGTAATAGTGTCTGGGTGACTTTAGATTGGGTGGTCAGAGGTGGCTTCTCTGAGGAGGAGCATTTAAGGACCCTTTCAATAACAGAAAGGGCTGCCTTGCAACAAACAAGAGAAGAGCACTCCAGTCTGAGCTCATAGCTCAAAGCAGAGCTCATAGATAGAAACAAACTTGGTCAACTCGTGGGGCAAAGGAAGCCTGATGGCTGCATTGTGGTGGCAAGCGGTGGCATGAGCTGGTGTTGAGGGCAAGGCCAGGGTTGGAGTTTGAGGGAGAATGTTAAGAGATGAGGCTGTAAAGGGTCATGTTAGTATAGGGTGGGCAGAAGTGGGTTTGCAGTTGTAAGTACATGAAACACAGCTTATTCTTGTATTTTATTCTTGTATTCTTATTATTTATTACTTATTGTATTATTTATTTGTATTACAACTGTAAACCTACCTTTGCCCACACTTGTGTGTCGTGGTTGGAAAATTTTCCGAAGACAAAGAAGCAGCAGCAGTGGAAGGATTCTGAGTAGAGACATATTCAGAACTGATTTTAGAAATCACCCAGGCTGCTCTGTGGGAGGTGGCTTTATGGGAGTGAGTGTGAAGACGGAAAGACTGGTTTGAGTCTGCTACAGTGGTGCAGCCGAGAGATCATGGTGCCCGTGGGGATGGAGGGGAATAGGTATTGAGAGATCTCTAATCCGGACAACCTTCAGGACTTCAAAAATTATTTTATTTTATTTCAGGCTTTATTGAGATAGTTATCAGGGCTTTTTGATTAGATATGGTGGAATGAGGGAGAAGGAAGCATCAAGGATGATTCAGGTTTATTGTAGGGCAGATGAATGGATGATGGAGCCATTCACTGAAAAAAAATGCAACAGAACAACTTTGGTTGGGAAGGAGTTGGTTAGAGATGATGACTCACTTCTGGAAGTATTGAGTTTGAAGTGTCTATGGAATAACTAAGTGGAGATTCTGTGAAGATAATAGGACATATGGGCATGAAGCCCAGGAGAAATAGATACCTGGGCTGAAAGTAAAGATTTGGACATGATTAAAATATAAATGGTAATTTGTTCCCTTGGAGTAGATGAAAATATCTAGAAAAAGAGAAGAGGGACCTAGGCAAAACATTACAAAGATAGAAAAGAAAATCACCCCAATAAGCCCATAACAGAGCCTGAGGAGGGGTGTCCAGAGAACAGAAAGATCAGGTAAATGCAGTGTCATGGAATCCGAGGAAGGAAAGGGTGGCGAACAGTATTAGAAGTTTCAAGATATACCCAGTGAGTTCTGAAAAGCACCCATGGAGTTTACAGTGGGAATGTTATCGGTGGTCTAGGTGAGAATTAACACATTGCGTACCGCATAGAAATCTCTAAGACATACGCCAGGGACTGCATGTTTTTGGGCAAACTGCACGTTATTTAAATCATCATAACTATAGATCGTCTCCGGAATTGTCAAAACAGTCATCCGCATCTTCGATCTCACTAGGAATATCTGATAAATTATCGTTAAATACTTCCGGAAGTGTATCAGTTTTGTTGGTTTCCTTCCTTTTTCTGAGAGGGGGCATTTCTAAAAGCGCCAGGAACTTGAAGACAAAGACTATTCGAATGGCCAAAATACAATGTAACTGCAATGCTTCATGGGTTCGTGCAATTATATAGTTTTTCGTAGATTGACCTGCATGGTTTCCACCAATGAGATTGTTTCATTCAATGTGGACAAGACAGTGTGTTGACATCTAAGGTCCATAACAGATGGTGCGCGAAACACGCGAAAACTCGTGAGCGGTATGCAATGTGTTAAGTGGAGTTGTTGGGGTAGAAGCTAAACTTTTAGTGGGTTGAAAAGTGGATGGTAGGTAAGGAAGTGAAGACAGCTAGTGTAGACAATTATTTCAAGAAATTTGCATTTGAAGGGGAAGAGAGACATAGGGTGGCAGCTGGAGGCGTCATGGATTTGACATTTCAGCTGTTTTTTAGTTAAAATAAAAAGAACATGGATTTTGGTATCAAGCACATCTGGATTTGAATTTCTCCTCTGCCAGATGTGAGATCTGGAGCACAGTGGCCAGGACATAGTAGGCTTTCAATTCATGTTTATTGAATGAGTCAATAAAATGCATTTATCTTTTGGGAGCTACAACATTCTCATTTATAAAACACTCAGCTATACTCTGATTTCTCTTCAGATCGTATAACTCTTTTACCTTTTTATAAAATGCTCACCTGACTACTTCGTTGAAAGGGTTTAATGAAGTAGAATCATTATTTTTTACCCTTGAGTTCCCACTTATTCTTGGACTTGACTTATTTCAGTAAGCCTTCTGAGCCCCTCCAAGTATGTCTTAGGATACCCATATGTTGTAATAGATTTATATTTAGTTACATTATATTAATATTTTAGTTCATTAGATCACCACCATTTTTGTCAGGCCCTTCCTTTTCCCTTATGTTGTTTCAAGAATATGTCACACGCGTAAGTTAGCCCAATAACTTTACAGACATATTTCTCAAAGTGAGCTTTGTGAATCCCCGAATCAGAATCTCTGGGAACTGGGACCCGGAACCCTGGACTCAGTCAATGCCCCTGAGTAATTTGCTGGAATTCGAAAGTGTGAGAGCCCTAGATTCATAATCACAGCTCAGATCTTTTCAGTGCAGTCTGGTAGTTTCGCATTCAGAAGTCAGAGGTGCTGGGACTGCTGCCCCAGGGGAAGGTGTTCAGGCTCATACGTCTTGATTTTCAAAAGACAAGCACTCACAGTTCCATGTGCTAGAAAAAAGGTAGGAAGGAGTATGAAGTATGTGTTAAAAGAAATGTAGTTATTTCTTTAGTTGATGCATTCCACAGATATTTATTGAGCAACTCAGATGAGTCAGAAAAGGGCGAGGAAGAGGACAGACAAATAGCACCCTAGAGTCTAGGCATTTTACCTGTATTCTGAGCTCATTTTCAAGGGCTAGAAAGACAAGAATTTTGCTTACCCAGGGAGCCAGGAGCTATGTTGGCCAGTGAGATTGGAAACAAAAGCCTCAGTGTGAAAATCTCAGGTGTTCGCATAAGGGTGTGGTTCACTCATGTGGCAACACGAAGTTACTGGATTCACATGCTAAGGCCCAAAGTGGATATCATTTGTTGTATGTCACATATTTTCCTAACAAACTAGGTACTCAAATCTCTACATTGATTAAGGAAAAGTAGCAACCAAGCTTTGCTTACTCCTTCCCCAGCCATTTAACCATTCATTCAACATTTTCTGACTTTGTACATGAACTGCACTGTGGTAGGTGCTGCAGGCAATATGAGCAACAAAATCAGACTTGGCTCATGGAGCCTGTTGGCTAATGAGGAGACAGATTAATCAAATAATCTCACAGATATTAGCTAATATTTGGTGGTGGTGGTGGGGAAGAGTTTTGCTGAGATATAATTCAAGCCCTGGCTGGGTAGATCAGTGTTACAGTGTTGTCCTGAGACACCAAAGTTGCAGGTTGTTTTTTTTTTTAATTAAAAAAAAAAAGATATTACTTATTTATTTTTAGACAGGAAGGGAAGGAGAAAGACAGGGAGAGAAACATCAATGTGTGGTTGCCTCTTGCACACCCCCTACTGGGGACCTGGCCTGCAACCCAGGCATGTGCCCTGACTGGGAATTGAACTGGTGACCCTTTGGTTCTCAGACCAGCACTCAATCTACTGAGCCACACCAGCCAGGGCCTCAATGTTGCAGGTTTGATCTCTGCTCAGTACACATACAAGAATCAACCAATGAATGCATAAATAAGTAGAACAGCAAATTTATGTTTTCTCTACTGTCTCTCCAAAATCACTAACTAAAAGAAAAAGATATAATTCAGATATAATTCACAAACCATACAACTTACCCTTTTAAGGATAGAATTGAATGGTTTTTATTACATTCTCAGAGTTGTGCAACTATCACATATAAGTTTTAAACATTTTGTCACCCCAAAGGAAAACCTGTACACTGTAGCTGTCACTCTTAAAACCTCCCCCCCGCCCTTACCCCCAGCACTTGGCAAACACTGGTCTACTTTCCATCTCTCTAAATTAGTCTATTTTGGACATTTCATACAAATAGAATCATATAACATTGGATATTTTGTGACTGGCTTCTTTCACTTAGCATAATGTTTTTGAAGTTTATCCATGTTGTAGCTGACTTTTGTTCGAGTAGACTAATCTTAGTCCCTGCCTGGGATTGCACACTTTTTTTGTGAAGGGCTGGGTAGTGAATAAAGTCTTTGAGGTCCAGATGGTCCCTGTTACTAATACTCAACTTTGCCAATTTAGCATGAAAGTAACTACAGACAATATATAAACAAATGAATGTATCTGTTTCAATAAAACTTTATTTACAAAAATAGGCAGCAAACCAGATTTAGCCTTTGGGTTAGTTTGTAGACCTCTGATCTACGTTAGTGTAAGTACTTCTCCTGACAGCTCTATGAAGTTATTATCCCCATTTTACAGCTAAGACTGAAGCACGCAGCTAATAAGTGGTTGACACCGGATCAAACCCAGGTAGTCTGGCTCTAGACCCAGTGCTCTGAACCTTGACAGTTTTTACAAGTTGAGGCAAGGGCTAAATAGGGGGCAAAAACCCATGACTCTATGATAGCAATTCACAAAGGACACATTGACTTAGGTTTCCTCCAGGATGCACCAATTGAGCTGAGACCTAAGCACAAGGAAAACTTAACCGGCTGAAGGGAGGGTGTGCGGGGTGGTGCAAATGGCTGTGGCAGGAGGGAACAGCTTGTAAAGGCCCTGAGGGAAGATGGAGTGACCTGAGTCCTGGGCTCAGGGGAAAGGGGTATGTGCCGAGGCCAGCAAGATGCCCTGGTGTGGACCACGCAAGACCTCCTAGGCTATTAGGGAATTTTACTCTTGATCCAGAGCAGAGAGAAACCATCAAAAGGTGGAAAGGGTAATATGATTAGATTTACTGGTTGAAATGGAGAACGGATTAGAGTGGAGTAGACTGGTGGCCACACAAGTAGTACAGGACACAGCCGATGGCGGATCCTGCAGGAGGGCAAGGGGGGCTGAGAGACGTAGAGAAGGAAATGGATGCGTGCAGAGCCGGGATTGGCAGATTTGTCAGGGTTTGGGGGTAGGCTGTACTTGGGGATGATGAGCGATGGTGGTGTCAAATCTATGAGATGGAACCCCGAGCGAGGACAGGTTTGGGGAGAGGTAGGGCAGTAGAATGTGATTTTAGTCCTGGAATGCTGAGTGTGACAGGCAAGTGCTGTTTTCTCCGTGGTGACAACATGGATTCTCTGGGGGGGAAATATGTAGCATAAAAGGATTTTGAGGTTGCACTTACCTTCTAAACTCAATTTTCTGGTTCAGTAAACAAGATCTCAGTCTTGCTACTACAGTATTTATTTTTCTTTCTTTCTTGCTTGTTTGCTGATGGTTGGTTGGAAAAAAATGTGTTGTAAATTGTCCTCCTGCTTCCTCTGTTAGTTAATAGTCTCCCTTTTGTGGTAACAGTCTTTTTCCTGTTTATTCTTCAAATATTTTAGGCTTTTTATGTTTGTGTGCCTGTGTGTTTTTATTCCCTTAATTTGTTTTTTCATTTATTTCTGTTTATTATCATTTCCATGAGAAACAATAGAAGAGGTAGCCTTATTACTTTTACTTCCATTTCTATTGGATGATAGCTTGATTAAGATTCTTTGGGATGGCTTTTGGAACACATGGCTAAAATGTGTTGCATTATTCTTTGAATTTAGTTATCCTTGCCATTGTCTGTCCCAGCTACCAGTGGGTTGGCAGTATCGTTTTAGGGAACGGCAACAGGGTCTCATTAGTACATGCCCTTTTGTTCAAGACATTTTATTTGTTGAGGAAGGAAACTGCCCAGAAGTTATTTAAACAAGGATTTGGTAAGACATAGACCGAGTAGCTGTTGCCAGTACGTTCTTCTCCTCCATATAATAGTAAGCCTGTTGATCCTCTACATTTTTAGTATTTATTAAGTCTTTGAATCATCAAATATTTATTGAGCGTCTTCTCTATATGGCATTGTGCTAAGGGAAGCAGAAACAGCAAAACATAAACGTTTAAGGTTCATACATGGAGTAGGGGGGAAACCACATGCAGGTGCATGACTACAGTACATGAGGAGCCAGTGGTAATTATCATAGGTAGAAACAAATTGTTGGGTTGTACGTATAGCTCTCCTTTAATAAAAATACAGCAGATAGAATAACAATAAACATACTATTTTTTCCAATTTGTTCTTTTTCACTTAATATGTCCACATCAGCACATATATATGTCAACTTTGTTCTATTTTTTACTGGCTAGAATTTTTATTCTTCACATGCTTAATCTAAAAGAATGCACAGAAAACTGTTAATGTTATCTCTAGGGAAGGAAAAAAGGGAGGCATTGGGAAGCTTAAGATTAACTTTTAATTTCTATTCCTGTTTGAAAAGATGTTTTATGAGAATTATGTATTATTTTCTAATAGTAATAATAGGTAAAGATCCAGCAAAATATTGTGGGAGGCAAGAACCAGAAGAGGCTATTTCTGTTTCACTTTAGGAAAGGGGACATTTGAACAGGATATGTCCTGTTTTAACAAATGTTGATTGAGTGCCCACCAAGTGCATTGTGTTGGGGTTTCTCTGAGCAGAGGGAGTGCAGAGGGAACCAGGAGGAATGGCCATTCCAGAGGGTGTATAGCATGACAATGCATAAAAAAGTGAAACTTAGTTGGGGAATTGTGGTGGTACTGATATTGGGGTTCTCAGGTTCCCCAAGGTAGGAATTGAGAGGAAAACCCCAGAGACATTTCCAAACAGATTTTATTAAGCTTGTGCTCCAGCACAAGGGAGTCAGCAGAGAGGAAAGGAAGGTCCTCTGAACTGGCTTGGGGTTGGCTCTTCTTGGCTGCTTTTATAAGCTGGGGACAAAGCGGGCTTGCATGAAAATGTGAGTTGTTTGAAAAGGCAGGCTTGTGGAATTTTCCTTGTCAGAATTGGGAGACTTCCTTTTCCAGCTGCATGGCCTGGTAACTCTGTTCCTATCTGGCTTTGGGGACAAGATGGTAGAATGAATACTCATTACTGCCACCCTGGGAAGGTCATATAGAGGTCATACCTTCATCAACTGTGAATGCAGGTCAGCAGGAAGGTAGAAGGGAAATAAAATCAGCTACCTCTGTGTTTTTGAGGAGGAAGTAGAGGGGTGGTGACATTTTTGCAATCCAGTGTTCCTTACGGCCATCTGGCCTCCTTGGGATCCCAGGCCCATGTCCCTATGCTGGCTCAGTAGCTATCCTAGTTTGGCTGAAGAAATATGATATGAGTCAATATAGGATATGAGTAGAGAAATCATGGGAGATGAGTCAGGAAAAAGTAGATTGGTGTCAAATTATGAATGGCCTAGAATGTTAGGCTAAGAATTTATAATTTATTAATTAAGAATTAGGAAATGGTCAAAAGATTTTAATGAGTGAAAGGTCAAAGTAATGAATCTGGGACCGAGTACAGTAAGCCTGTTATCAATAACCCAATAATAGAAAGGCAAGAAGAGGAATTCGTGGATGGAAGGAGATTGTAAAGCTTCTTTAGGGACTTTGTGTGGTAGAGAACATTCTTGGAGAAGCCACACTTAGTAATGCATTGCGTGTGTTTAAGGGAAAATGTAAAACTAGTGATTCCTATGCCTTGGGGTACCCACTTGTGAATTCTTACTAGCAGGGAGGACTATTGGAGTCAACATTTTAGATGAACTTTTGTGAAACTTGATCTTTCTGAGACCCAGTAGCTATGGTAGTTTTGTAATGAGCTTTATAATGCCCTTAAAATTCATACTCTTTAATTGCATTTAACTCCAAGGTGCTTTCATTTAGCTTCCCTTCCAGCTAACAATAGGAGTTGCCAGCTCACAAAAGACAGATTGAATAAGAACAGAATGAGGGATTAAGTGTATTTTTATGGTAATGACATGTAGAGAAAATCTTTTCCTTCTGTGCCTCATTTCTCCAATTCAGTCAGATATTTTCTAAGAATGACTGTGAAGGATACTTATATGGGTCCGAATGAAATTCACTGAGTATATTTTCCTACATCATATTATGTATTTCTTATTTGCTTTAAAAATCAGGATAGAGAATTTCATTTCATGACATTTTAAGAAACTCATCGTTGTAATAGGTTTTGTTCTTTTTTTTTTTTTTTTGTTCCTCACATCTGTTGATCAAAAGGTTCTATTCTCTACATGCCATTTGGAGAAGAGTTTTATTTTATAAAACGTTACCCTGAAAATTAAAAAAACAAAATCCAACCGTTAAACAAAAATCTCATCCACTCAAATTAAGTTGCTTTAAAGCATGTGGCTCTCAACTGTTTTTTTCCCCAATGGATCAGACTTTGAAAAAGAACAAAAGGTTACTTATCCTGCCATAGGGTGAGCTATTTGACTGTAGTTCCTGTTGAATTAACACTGCTTTTCAGGGATAAGCCAGTATGCAGAAAGTGTGAGAGAAGTGTGTCAGGGGATAAATGAAATGGCACATTCAACACCATTTAACTGAGCTGCTACAAAGGTGTTTAATTGTTCCCGGGACATCTTTGTTTGCCAGGAGCAAAGGGCCCTTGTTGAATGTGGAGGGTTCTGATTTCCAGGATGACGAGGTGTTCTTTAAGTTTGGACAATGAGTTAGTTAAAAGCCACAGAGTTTCCTTTCTAAATCGTTTTCCTGAAGGTGTGTTTCATTTGTGCAGTGTCCTCTGCTGTCTGGAGAGTTCTGGGCAGGGGTTTGATCTGACTGCTCCCCTTAGTGTTTCCCCGCCCCCCCCCCTTGTTTCTGTTAGATTGTAATCAAATTAGGACAGGGATAACTTAAGGTTTCCATTGGAAAATTTTTGATTGTTTTACATTTGAGTGTATGTCCCTGTCAGGGAGTGTTCCTCAGTCCAACCTCAGATTATATTAGGTGCTGTAGTTTGAACAACCCAGTTAGAGCCCTGGTTTTCCTGCCTGTTTTCTCAGCTGGGGAAAGTTCCTTCCTGGTCCTCAGTTAGCTCTGTACCAAGCCCCTTTTGTCTAGCATCCCATGAAAGTGAAATGATCCCTCATCTTACTTGGAAATTGTTCAGAATGGCTGAGGTTGCCAGGTGGACATGGAATACTGTACTTACACTCCATAGGCACATAATGCTCTTTTTATACTCGGTTTTGTGCCAGCATTTCACTCCCTCCATGGTTATTTAAAAGTGACACCTCCCCCTGCTCTTCTCCCCACCCCCACACTCTGTTAACTCCTCTAAAGTTAGTGCAGATTCTATCTCTTGGACCTAGTAGTGTTTCTGATGAGTTTCTTTTTATACTTTATCACCTAGAAACAAAACTCTCTCTTGGTCCCTTAATGGTAGGAAGAGAGTCCTCTTTGTTTTTTTTTTTGTTTTGCATTTCTGCTTTATTGTTATGATAGTGACAGGTCCCTCCTTGCTTTTATACCTAGTCTTGATTAATGTATATTATGTGCATGTGACTTGATCCTGGGATCATAAAAACTTGTTCTCTAGTTTTTTCTATTGAGGAACAGAGGTAGCCCACAGTACAGTTTTTCATAAGCGTCAGTACGTGTTTAAAATGATTGTAAAACCTATCTCAGAGATTTCAGAAGATTTAATTACAGGACAAAATGTGGTATTTGTCATTCTTTTGTTAAGTGAAATTTATACAGAACAGAAATAACTCTGAAAGCCTAACCTGTCCAATTGGCTTGTCAGAACTGAATTCAGTTCAGCTAACAATTATTGAGTACCCTATAAGGTGTAAGTCTCTGGGCTATACCTAATTTAAGTTGGTAATACAGAAAAAAATGTAGTGGGTTCAGAAAAGTAAAGATCCATTGAGGCAAAGTACAGTTTTAATATCTGATCAGTCCCATACTTACTGAACAGTTGTAAGCACCCTAAAATTCCATTTACTTAGATTCTCTTCTTCAACCTAAAGTCTGGGCTGTATGTGTACATGTGTGCGATGTGTGTGCAATGTGTGTGGTCTGTGTGTGTATACATGTACATGTGTATGGACATAGCAGGGTGAGATGACACCTGGTGCACTCGATGGTGGTGACAAGACTGTGAGCCTTGGGTGCAGTGAGAAGTGGGTGTCTAGGCTTACAATTATCCCGGTCCAGCAGGGTGAGGAGAAAGGGGGACACGGGAAGTTGGTCCATGTGCGCAGGGCTGCTGACCCTTGGCCTCAGAGCTGAGATGTCTGCTGCAGCTGAGGGGGTAGGAGGCATGAGGAGGCGTGGTGTTTGGGTGGGGCCTGTTCCTGCCTGGGGAGGAAGGGAAGTTCTACTCTGAGTGTTCAGATCTTTCCCTTGACTCCTGCCTGGGTTAATAAGAGTCAGAGTTAGCGCTTACCCATCCACTATGTGCTGGAGTCTATTCACTGTAAGTGAATCATTAATAGTCTCTCGAGCTGAGTGCTTCTTTATCCTCTGAGGAAACTGCTCAGCGCCACACAACTCAGTGAGAGAGGCGGGATTTGAACCCAGGTCTCTCTGACTCTAATTGCAGCTCATTTATAGTTAATTCAGTGGCAATATATTCTCCATAATAAATACTCATGTTAACTGTAAGACTAAACTGCCACGACTTGATGGGCCTTTTAAAACATCTGCAGATGTTCTAGGGTTTGTCTTTAAACACTGCCTGATGTTGGTTTAGACGCAGTCCTTCTGGGTGGGTTACGGACGCTTCTCTTTGCTTATGGCTCTTTGTGTGGCTCTGGGAGGCCCTGTAGGGACTTAATTCTTTTTTTTTTCTATGTCTTGTAGTTCCTTCCCACAGATCTAACACATAGTTCTGTGAATAAAGGAAGCAACATATTTACTCTGTGAGGCGTTTCCAATGATGTAGGTCTACAGAAAAAGCCCCATCGGGATAGACTTCAACGGGACTTAATATTTTGTCAGTAAAAAGTAGTAAAAACTATTGTCTTTCATCACCTAACTTGTGGCTTTAAAAAATGACTCATATCAACAACGTATTTCCAAAATTGCTTCAATGAACACCTGAAATTTAGACTAAGTCCTAGAAGGTTGGTGAGATGGTGAAAGAAACACACATAGATACCTGGAATGACAGACCTTTACCCTTTGATGTGTTCAAATTGTTCCTGAGGCTTCTTGTTTTGTAACTGCTCTTGTCCTTTCTAAATAGCTGAACAGGAAGACACTCAGAAGAAAACCTTCACCTGCTGGATAAACTCACAGCTGGCAAAGGTGAGGAAAAAGAGAGCACATTCAGCTGTAAATTTATTTAAGTTACTTCTCATACTCCCTCAGCTTAGGTCCCAAAAATGGCACTGGTGACATGTAAATGTTGAGAGAATGTGCTTAAGGTCACCTTGGTCTTGTTTTTGTATATTTGTTATTTTTTCCTAACACACACACAGGCACTTTTGTTAAAGATATGGGAGGCAGTCCTATAAAAATACTGAAAGCAACAGCAAATCTGTTATCAAATGAAATTATAATAATTATGACTCCTATAAATTGAGTGTTACATGTTAGACACCTGTCTTAAGTTATTCAAATGCACAGATAGACGCTCCTTGACTTATGGCAGTGATTTTCAACTGGCGTGCCGCAAGAATTTTTAAACGTGCACCACCTGACTGTGCAGTCAGGGGCCCTGGCCTCTTTTCCCCTAGACGGTCACATAGAACAGTGATGTGATAGCAGCCAATGCCACAATAGCTGTCCAGTGTGAATGAATCAAAATTACACCTAATTTTTTTTTTTTTGTCAGATGGATGAAAAAATATATATTTTTGGTGTGCTGCAGCATTTTAGTAATTAGTTTGTGTGTACCCTGAGAAGAAAAAGGTTGGAAATTGCTGCTGACTTACGGATTTCCATCCCAGCAAACCCATCATAAGCTGGAATTGTCATAATCAAAAATGCGTATAATACACCTAACCTACCAAACATCACAGCCCAGCTTAGCCCACTTTCACTGTGCTCAGAACACTTGCACTGGCTGACAGCTGGGCAAAGCCACCTACCGGGGAACACACTCGTGACCCCGTAGCTGACTGGGAGCTGTGGTCGCTGCCGCCGCCCAGCATCATGAGACAGTATCATACTGTGTATGGCTGGTCAGGAAAAGATCAAAATTGTAAATTGGACATATGGTTTCTACTGAATGCATATTGCTCTTGCAGCATTACAAAGTCGAAAAATTGTAAGTCAACTCATATGTGGGGGACTTCCTGTACTGACTACTCATTACATTTTAATGATTTCACAACATTTCCATGAGATAGACAGTGTTATCCCTGTTTACAGAACAAGGAAAGCAACGTACAGAGAACTAAGGTCACAGAGCTTGTTAGTGATAGTGCTGGGACACAAATCCAGGCAGTCTGGACTCGGAGGCCTTGATCGCAATCACTGTGCTGTTCTGGCTCTCAGTGATGCCAGGTGCCTGGAATAACCTAGATACAAAATGAATGAGCCTCTTCTCACAGGCCGGCCATCCCAACGCAGTGCTCGGAATTCTAAAAAGGGTAAATTCATAAATAGGCTACTCCAGAGATGTAATCTGCTTCCCAAATGGGTCACTATTGGCTGGTTCTAAACGTCTTGAATGCCGCTTCACACACAGGTCTTAGGCTCTCAGTGAAAGCTGCAAGAGTGTCGTGTTACTGGAAGTTTGCCATGAGATAAATTAAGTTCACTGCTTATCGTGTTTGGATATGGAACTCCATGTGTTCTCTATCATTCTGTTCATTACGAAGGAAATCAGTACCGAGTCTTAGCTTTTGCAAAGATGCAATGCACATTTATGAGCTTCTTACAGGTGCTGTGTTTTCAGACCAGAGTTTGAGATTCTTTTTCTTGTGACCTTTTACAGCACACTCCTCCCTCGGTTATATCAGATCTGTTCACAGACATTAAAAAGGGGCACGTCCTCCTGGACCTGCTGGAAGTACTCTCCGGGCAGGAATTGGTAAGCTCTTCAAATGACATTAAGAAACTTTTGGTTGACTTTTTAAAAAAAATTTGATATTTCTGAGATATATATTTTGCTTGAATTTCATAGCCTCGAGATAAAGGATCTAATACATTCCAATGTAGACTCAATATAGAACATGCCCTGACATTCCTAAAAAGCCGATCAGTGAGTATGAATTTCACTCGGAAATTTATTGGAGAGATTAATACTGTGAAATATTTTCCCCTTTTAACCTGAAGTTTTTTCTTTTCTAGATCAAGCTAATAAATATTCATGTTACTGATATTATAGAGGGAAATCCATCCATTATTCTCGGCCTAATTTGGACAATTATATTACACTTTCATGTAAGTAGTTCGATGATATGAAAATTATTCCTGTTCTAATTACCACAGTGTGAAATAAGTGTAATACAGTAAGTGTGACTTGATGCCAGATTCAGTCCTGAGCTTCTTCCAGAAATAGGACACTGGAAATCTTGCCAGGTGGGACATATATAGCACCTCTTTTGCCGTTTATGCTATTTTTCAATTGAAAATTGAAAGCTGAATTATTATAATATCCTGAATTATCCATGATACAGTCTGAATAGAACCTGTCATGGTAATTTTTGCTTATTATTATCTACTTTGGCAGAAGAGAGAGTAGAAAGCTTCTGTAGTAAATTCTTGAAAACGAGCCCACTAAACTTTTAAAATCTCCCTATTTTTGAGGGCCCTTTCCCAAACTAATAATCCTGTAACATCGAGTTTTTTTGTATGTGTATTTGTTTCTTAGTGGTTTACATTCAAAGACACATTTTAATTGACCCAATCTCTGCAGTTACTCTAAAGTAGGAGCTCAGCTTAGTTCAGTTCAGTATCAATTGACAGATGTTGAGCACCAGTAAACCCCTCTGTAAGCACTTTAGGGGTGTGGATAGCTGCTTGCCCTCAATGGGGAACGCCATGCCTGATTCAGGGCAAGGAGTGACCCAGCTCCACTGAAAGAGAACCAAAGAGTAGCCACAGATGATAAATGCTGTTGTGCACAGGCTAGTTCTCATTTTACCACGAGTAAACTATCACTGTTATACGATACTTCTTACATCTTGTTTTGGCTGAAGGTTTTGCCTCAATGCTGCCAACTTATGATCCTATGTATGTAAACTGTCATTATGTCTTCCTTAGATTGCAGAACTTGCCCAGAGTCTTTCTTGCAATTACAATCAATCTTCCTTGGACAATGTGAGTGTGGTAGAGTCATCTCCTACCTCAAGTCCTCCAGCTAAGAAATGCTCCAAAACCCAAGAAAGGTGGCAGATGTCTGCAAAGAAGGCTCTTCTCTTATGGGCTCAGGAGCAGTGTGCCACGTAAGTAGCTTGCTAAGACCAAAGGAGATACACAGGGCAGCTGTACCCACCAACACAACGTTACTGACCTCTAGGCCTGAAATTCAGGCCATTGCTCACTACCCCGTTCCTCCCACAGTGCATCTACCAAATGTGGAATCTGTGAGCTCAACCACTCTTGGTTTCAAAGGCTAGAAGGTGGTATTATTTGAGTAACTTACCTCATTCTCATCTGCATGTGTATCTGGCCTCTGTATACAGGTAAAGTGGTCTTTCCATATCCCTTCCTTTAGGCACAATTCCCTATACATCTGGAATGTGGATTCACAGTCAAAAAGTTTTACCATACTAGGAGCTCTTTGAAAGTCAAGACTGTGTCTTAATTGACTATGTATTCTTAGAACTTAGTATAATGTGAGTTCATGGTAAGTGCTCCATAAATATGCATTGAGTGGATGAATGAACACATAAGTGAAAAGTAACCCATTTATAAAATCATCTCCTGGAGCTATATATGACTGCATTCAAAGACCACAGTCCCCTTGTTTAGTAACTCAGAGCTCAGTTAGGAAACAGACAAGAGAGTGTGCTTTTTTAAAAAGTGGGGATGATGAAGGGAAATTAGTGCTCATAATTTCTTTTTTACAAAGAAAAATGCTTTCTGCTTTTGGGAGACTTTTTCATTTTAATCAACTACTGGGAAGGAGTTTAGGAAAAATAAAGAATTAGGATGCAGGAGAACTCCCCACAAGAAGAGCTATGGAGTTCAAAAGGTGTTCCTTGTCCCATCATACCATTGTCTGGGTGAACAGAGGCATGAAGGTGTTGCTGAGCCTTCTCAAAAACTGTCAGGTTTCTGAGTAACTCCTTCCTAATGAAAGACTAACATGCTAATTTCTGCTTTTAGCTTTAACTTTCTTTGTTGTCTATCCTCTATTCTGGGAGGGACTTAAACATACATATCTTAAAGGTTATAAATACTGAACCAACTCCCAGAGACAAATTTACTCAGTTTTCTAAAATTTTTAAATTGAAAATATAGCATGTGGGGAAAGTATTATTACATCATATTCAGATTTGTTTCATTTTTGCATAAGTAAGCTTTAAACCCTTCAAAAGTTCACATACTTTACTGAAGTTTATCTTTTCCCCATGTTCTTCCTTATTTTAAAACTATAGAGTTTATGCTAAACTTGTTAAGATGTAGTAATCAGTTTTTAAGAATTCATCAGGAATTGATCCTCCTTTTTTTGGCCATGATTGGAGGTATCATTAGGTACCTTTCATTTCGATGTTCTGTGATTCTCAAGGACTCAAATGTATGCCTGTGTTGTAAGCCACATGTTATGTCTTCTTATTTCTGAAGGATTTGAGACTTCTAAATGAGTCTGGAGCCTCCCAGCCACCCTGGAGCACAACCCTGCCCTCTCTAAGACCTGGTAGCAATACGTTCTTTGAGGCATTGGTTTCTGCTCCTCGGTGCAGAGCTGACCTCGTAGCCTGGTGCTTTATTGAGTCCATTCCCTGCCAGTCAGCACTGATCTGGTTCTGGCCCACTCAGCACTGATGGTGGTCTGGCCCTGCCCTCAGCCCCAGCCCCTATCCCTTTAGCTACCAATTTAGTTTAGTGTCTAAGTGACCAATCTGAAGCCAGAATACCTGGGTTTGAATTGTGGCTCCTTGCACTTCTAACTGGTGACCTTAGTTAGGTACTTTGTGTTTGAGTTTCCTCAATCATAAAATGTGGGTAATACTAAGTTACTTTGTAGGGTTATTAAATGTATTATAATAATTCTTTTTTAAAAAAGCATTTGGAAGAATTTCTGGACATAGTATAGGTAACACATACACATTTTTAAAACAAGGCAAAAATCACTGGCTGGTATATAATTTATCATGGTCATAATTTAGGCTTTGTTTCTTAAGGAAAGCCCAGGTCATCTGAAGCAGACTGTTTCTTGAGTACCTTTTGAGATTTGATTTATACCTTAAATTAGTCCTTTGAATTCCCTTGTGTTTTCTATAGGATATTAAAGGAAACTATGGTTGTTCTGGAATATACTTTGTAGGCAACTATACTTTTTATAAGATCTTCATCCTTTGACAAATACAGAATTCATGATTAATTGAATGATTTGAAATATATATATTAGGCATTAAAATATGCCAGCTAATGTTGGTGGAGTGAGCCTATGGTGACGAACAAGAAACACAAGGCCTTTGCTCTCAAGGGGCTTGCACCCTAGTGGGGG
>VMDR010020777.1:0-17315 GCA_007922815.1 Macrotus californicus | reverse complement strand
TCCCAGATGAGGTCTTGGAATCCAGTGAAGAGAACAGTGCCCAGAAAACAACATTCTATTCTGTCATTATATTTCACTATGAAATACAGGGTAAATCATTTATTAGCAGTAGTAACACTAATTATGAGTTTTATTCAATATTTTACAGAATGTCTTTACATATATTATTCTCAAGTAATTCTTTTTACAATCTTACAATGTTTGTAAATTTTATGAATTAGTATTTCACAAAAGGGTGGGTAGAAATCAGAGAGGTGAAGTGCATTGCTCAAACTCACTCAGCTAATAAGTAGAAAGACTAGAATTCCAAGTCACGTCCCTTGTAAATCGAGGGTACTCTGACCCTACCCCACTGTAAGCCACACAGCATCCACTTTGCAACCATTAAGGTCTCCAGTTCTTCACCAGCCAGGTTCCTCACCTGCTCTCACCCTCTCCAACCTCAAGGTGACACCAGACATAAAAAACCACTAACTTCTATAGGAAAAGCTCATAAAGTTGCACGTGGGTAAATGTTAGACAGAGCTAGAGACTAGAAGGTAGTATTTGTAAAATCCCAGAACTTTAGAGAGCATCTCCTAATGTTTATTTGGTAGTGAGAAAACTGATGTTCATAGAGCTTCAATGTGTTCCCCAAGGACACTGCACACTATTCAGTCACAGTCAGGATGGGAAATTTCATCTTCCTTTGTGTTCCTGGCATGGTACTTTATCCTTTTGTTTATATTTTTAATCTTTACTCTTCCCCAAGAATCTACAATAATTCTCTAAAACAAGCATAATTAGATTCAAATGTCCTTGGCCTAGTATTCAAGCTGTTCAAAATTTGGCTCATCTTTACTATCTCTAGACTTCAAAATTCCCTAATAAAAGATATCTTTATTTGTTCAAAACTTCAAAATTTCCTCAGTGGTATTGGTTGTCTTATTATTTTATATATAAACCAAATTTGGATCCATCTGCCTAATGTGGCTACCACTATCTTCAATGTTTGCCCTCACTTCCAACTTAAACTCCAGTTTTTCCCCAAGATTTGCCTGATATCTCCAGGTCATGTTAATCCCTGCATTACCAAAACTCTCCAGTCTTATTACTTGCATAATAGATAAAAAATATCGTACATTGTAAAGGTCAAGTCTGAAGTCAAGGCCCAAAGTGACATTAGGCATTCATAATCTTCATGAATATCACATTCTTACAGAAATGAGTCTCACTGCTCCCGCATGAATACAAGCTCCTAGACAATAGGAATGGTCTGTATTATTCACTAAAGTATACTATACGCAGCAACTAGACAGCACCTGGCACGGGGCAGGCACTCAATATTAAATGAATGAATGAGTACATGAATGGCTGAGCAAGTGACTGAATGGATGAACAAAAGAACAATGAGCCTAAGACAGCAGTCCAGAAGGGGGCTATTCAGCCAGTATATGAAGGCAGTTTTAGATATATCAAAATCATGATACGATGATCACAGACCAAGGTGATCTCTCTGGTCTTTGTACCTATATAGCGCATATACAGAGCAGGTTCTTTACCTTGAGATTTTTTGAATTCTATATGGATAAGTGATACGGTAGCTCCTCATTTCTTTAACTTATATAGTTTATGTCAGTGTCCATAATTCCTTTGACAATTTGACTTTTCCCCCTGGTAGGCACTGTGTTAATTTGGGAGTCAGAACAATGATACAGCATTTAAAACCCCTATCGCAAATAAGGCCTGTGCCTTACTGTAGAAAAATTTTAAATGTATTTTAAATATATTTAAACCATGAAGCTAGGTCAAGTTGCTAATATTTAGGGCTACTTCCACAACAGGATAGGAAAATAGAGTGTGTTAAGGAAGGAAAGAAAAAAAGGAGAGGAAGAGAAAGAGAGAATGAGGGAGAATAGGAATCGGGAAGTCAAGGCTTAATCATCCGACTTACAAGTTCACCTGAACAAGAGGGCAGTAATCAAATTACATAATACCTCCGGGCATCTTCAGCTCTAAATGAAGAGTCTTAAAATAGCCACTTCACTTCACTTTGAGGCCTTTGGAGGTGATCTGAAGTGTTAAGAGGATCTGTACACAACACAACACTAGACAAATGTAAGGGATTACGGATATGAGTGACAGCATGTTCTTGAAACAGCAGCGGCAGTTCCTTCAAGCGGATGCTGTTGTGGGATCTGAGAAATTTCTATGTAATTGCATACTTCCTGGTGACTGGAAACTGTGGTCCCGGGGAGGACGCTATTTTTGTTCTCATTTCTAAATATCCCGGTTAAAAATACAGTCACTTCCCAGGTTTAGTGTAATAGTGAATAACAAAATTTAATGATTAACAAATATAAAAATAAACTAATATCTTTGCAACATTATATAATAATGAGTATTCCTATAATTCCTATCATAAACTCTGACTTCTAAAAAATAAATAAAATAACAGGAACAATCATTTTTTATCGCACACATTTTAAAGTTAGCCAATATGTACAGAAAGTGACCAACTTAAAATAGACAAAAATAAAAATGGCTCACATTAATTGAGTACTTACTATGTGCTAGGCACTCAGATATTTTTATGTATTAACTTATTTAATATTCAAAAAAACCCTAGATCTGAGATGTAATGAGGTAACAAAGAGATAAAATCAGAATTCCCAGGTCATTTTGCTATTAAAACAGCAGGCATTATATTTCTTCATGCAACCAGCTACCTGTTTACGAGAGGGAAGGAAACACTGCAAATCTTAAAAGAAATCTGAAATAACTTTGCAAAGGGCCAAATATAAGTGCACTCAAAAAGAGCAATTAAGCAATACTTATTGGAATGTATTTACAAAGCATTTGGGATTTGAGATGTTGAGGTGATGAGTTTGGAAAAAAAGATAAATGTTAATTTCACATTGATTTTTTGCAGATTTAGTTATTTTGGATTTTTAAAATTCTGAGCTAATAATTCTAATGGTGTTCAACTGCCCCAAGTGCTCCTCATTTGAACAGAATGAAACAGTCTATTTTTTTAAAGACAGGAAGAGAGTATAACACAGTCAGTGTAACATTGTCAAATTTTTGCTGTTTCCCAAATGAACTACTTACATCACAACCACCAATGCATTTATCACCACCAAGACACATGCATATTATATATACACACATACACACACATGCGTATATATATATACACATATACATATGGACTATATATATAATCACTGCCAAAGCCAATCACTTCCTATCTACTCAGGCGATAACACTGTAAGAAGCACACCATCACCCCACCACCAACAACCAAGAACAAAAAAAGAATATTAAACTGGTATAAGATTTACTTCTCAATTTCTTTTCACTGACAGCTCTCCTTTGTGATAGAAGTGTTTGGCCTTTATATTAAAAACAATAAATAAATATCCTTACTTCTCCAAGTAATTTGCCAAAAAAAAAAAACAATCAAGTAAGATGAAAAAGAAGAATCCAAGTACCCTTACATTACCAGCTGAATTTCAACTGAAGATATATTTTTACAGCTGCTAAAAACTTCTAAGGCTGGTTATTCTTGGAAACCACCTGGTGCTTACTTGGGCTTCCTATAGGGAAGAATTGTTACTAAAGTTTACTTTGTATGACTCTTTTTGAATGAACTTGATGTCCAGAGAGTAGTCATAGTGCTAAGTTTGGACTTAAAATAACTTTCAAAATTCTAGGGTGAAGGAGATCCTACTAACAAAAGGCGGGATGGGAGGTATCTGCTCGGTAAGCTCCCTAGTACTCTGAAAAAATCTAGAGCAGAAAAACAGAGTGAAGGTCATGTGCTCTCAGGGTTACTCCAGGCAGAATACACCATCTAGGGTTACTCAATTGTAAAAAAGGAGTATTAATATTCTTGACAGAGTATTAAATAAAAATCCAGGTGAACATAAAATGAACGTGAAAGCACTTTGTGACATTTATGTAACTTGCGTGAACTTGAATAATTCATAGTACTTATATATACTGTCCTAAACTTAATCTTTTTGTTTGGAGTGCCTGTATGACTTCATACACATGGGTATGTAAACTAAGTCACCAGACAGAGATAGGCTGTCAGCCAAATCTGATGCCTGACTGTGTTTTTAGGTGAAGTTTTACTAGAACACCATTACACTCATTTGTTCCCAGTAAGCCAGCCGTGTTGCCATGGAGCCCACCTGGCCTGCAAAGCAGAAAACATCTACCTCCGGCCAATAAAGTATATGGACATTACTGCTTGACACCTGATAATATTATTTCTTGTATTTTTTTCTTTTTGTTTCTCTTTTATTTTATGGGTTTTTTTGTTTCTTTTTTACTTTTCCTAAAGAGAATGGTGAATTCATTTTGGTATGTAAAGAAAGCATGCTATTTTTCTTGCATAGGGAAAAGGATCACAGTCAATTTCTAATTATCTGCCTAAAATGACAGCATAGCTAAAATAAAAATGACATAACTCCTTGCTTAGGTTTACATAATCATTTCACTAAGAATGTGAAAGTATGATTGACTTCTGAAAGAATCCATTTCAGATCATCAAATGTTAATAGTATTTAAGTTGAAAAGATAATGAAAAAGACAATTTCAAACCATCACGCTACAAAGATATCATATGGAGGTACCTTAATGCAAATAGGTGGCAGCAAATGTGTGATCCTCACAAAAATAATTTTAAAAAAGTTATTATAAGTACTTCGGGATCTAGCCTTTTTTTCTTAGAATAAATGAAAAACTTAATACCTGTAGTCTCAATCCATCTCTCCAAGCAGATTACTTCAAAAACACAGAAAGAGAAGATTTTTTCAAAAACATAACAAAAGGCCAGCAAAAAAATTATTTTTAAAAATAGAATGGTATAATTTGGTTCTTGAAGCATCCACAGAAACTCCCCTGTTGGGAAAACGACCCCTGCAGAGGTCCAACGGCCTGTCCACAAAGACAGAAGAGGGCAGCAGCAGAAACCGTGCGAGAACCCAGGCCGCCTGATTAGAGCCGCAGAAGCTCAGTCATTATGCCACGCGGCCGTACTTTCCGCAGCAGGCTTCCTTTATCTCAGAAATTACGACTTCTCTCAAATGTCTAACATTTTTCAGAGGCTTTTGGGTAATTAACCTAGAAAAAGGCTACCAGCTGCCCGCAAAGGTGTAGGTTCAAACAACCTTTATATAAATCTGATGTAAATCAGCAAATTCTTAATGGCATATTAAATTTTTATAGAACCGTCCTGCCACAATTAATTTTATGTTATTGCTCTTTTAAAATTGCTTAGAAGTGAACTTGCCTCTAGGAAGCAAGCTGGGGTATATTTTAGCACAGTCATTTCTTTGAAGGTATAAAGAAATACTTCACATTCAGTCCATTCTTTAAATGTTTACTATGTCTAAAAATGTTTCAAAAGATAATAGAATGGAAATTGGGATTAATTTAGACTTTTACGAACACCTTTACACTTTGATAAAACTTCTTCCTGGTCCAAGCTGAAAACAAGTGCATTTAAATACAAACTAATTACTTCTGCATGTGGAGCACAGGTAACACGCCACCTCAGGGAGGCAAAGATATGAGGAAGAATAAGGGGCACCCACATTCCTATTTACGCTGTTACCACTGTTCCTCATTCAAGAATCAAGGGCTGCGAGTACCAAACGCAGAGCCAAGAAAGCCATGAAATGCTGATGTCAGTCAGGTTTTCTTACTCCAGAAAAGCTCACTGATACAAGGGCCACAATTTCACATAATTGTGAAAACCAAAATAAGAGTCCAAGTATTTTCATTCAAACCTCACTTGAAAGAAGATATCCTGATTATCCAAACTCCATTACCAATTTGTTCCAAATAAATAAGACAGGCAAGCATACGAAAAACACGGATGAAAACATTCCCAGGTCTCAGTATGACTTGAACCAGGTTTGCTGACCCACGTGGTTTGAGGTGAAAACTTTTCTCTACAGATCTTGTTACACCAGAACTACAGTAAACCGGTAACTTCCACCATCCTTAATTTAAACTATGGAATTGAGGTGACAGTGACAGCTGCAAAATATCAGTGAACATACACTCAAAACCAATAAACTGCACACTTAAAATGGGTCGATTTTACATGTGAATTATATCTCATTAAAATTGTTACACATAAACACAACTGACCATGTTAAGGGTTGTTACATAATACAGAGATTATTATGTACCTTATAACCTTTGAATACTTTTTTAAAACTCATAATCACATCTGGCTGCAAGTTTTGGATATGAACCAGTGAATCTGTAGCCCTTTTTGATATAAAGAGAGGAAAGCTCAGATTCCAAAACAGTCTTTAAAATCCACATTAAATAAGACCTGATATCATGTGCTGTTTAGGATCCACTAAGACACATAGATAGTCCTTGGCATCGCAACACTGCTATATATTGAGTCATTTTATATTTTTAATGAAATTTTCAGGAAAAAGAGTGTTTATCTGAATTATAAACTACGTAGCACAGACTCATCCTCCCCCTTATAAAGCCATTAGGAATGCACCGCCTGTCAAGGACACATAAATAAGTTAATATGTCTGATTAGCAGTGATGCAGCAAATACAAGTATGAAACTCTGAGCCGAACCAAATGCTTCGATGAGAACTGCCTCCAGAATTCTTTTTTGCATAATTCTGAGAAACATTATGCATTTCAGAGGACTACAGACGAAGTCTAAAGCAGCTTAAGAAGATCTAACCCAAGCCAGCCTCAAAGAATACAGCTGCAATGCATCTCTTTTAAGCCTCTTCAGTGTATGGCAAGGTCATGGTGGGCACGGTATGCCCTTGCAGGCCAACGTGATGTTGGTGGTCAGACTAGAAATGCCAAGATTTCAATGCCTGTTCCCCTTCTAGGACAGGAGATACAGAAGAGAAAGGGTTTCCAGGCCATGGTCTCAAGGAGATTTCTAAACTACTACACACACTACACACACATATCAGTGCTTGCTATTCCTCTAATACTTTAACGAATCAGGCCACTTCTTCCTGGAAGAAACTCAACTGTGAAACAATGATCTGCACTAGAAATAATCACTAAATTTAGAGTTAACATTGTCTTCAAAATCTAGTCTTACAACATGCTGATTGATTCAGGGGACTTCACCCAACCTGCTGTAAAACGGGATTCAAATGGCCCCACGTGGTTATTGTGACAGTTAAGTTAGAAAATAACTGTAAATTCCAAGAGAGCATAAATTTTGTGTTTTTTCATTACTGTATCCTCAACATCTAGAAAAATGTCTCATATCTAGAAAATATTCGGTATCTATTTAGCAAAAAATGAAAAAATAAGAAAATATCTAGTAAATTTCTTGCCCGTGACAGAGACTTTGGGAGCAGGGAAGAGAAGTCGACTCTGAAACCACATGAAATGTGCAAACACCACGTGGTTTAGAAGAAAATACATAAACAAGCAAAACAAAGACTCCTGGGTGAGAGAAGCTATTTAGATGCCCCTACATCCTGGGCCCCTCTCAGACTCATCCATAACCAGGTGAAATTAGGTTGTAGACACTGTGTGTCTCCAGAACTTTATAGGAAACTCTCTTCCCTCTTAGTGCAGTGACATGATTATTGGATATGTGCCCTGTACTTCTGTACTTCCTAAGGGCTGGGAAAATATATTATCTGTCTTTGTATTTTTAGCACCCGTAAAACTAGCTGTTGCATATGGGAGTGCAGATTATTTGTATTCAAAGCTATTTCTGGTAAACGTCATTGGTCTCAAGGCCAAGTAATATGAGAGAATGGTGGTTTTCCTTCCCTAACACTATTTGGATATTCCATTTTTGGCTAAACTTGTGTATAAACAGTATAATGGAAAAGACCACGCATAAGCTTTAGAGTCAGACATTTGGAATGAGATGCCTGCTCCTATGCTGTCTGTGAATCCTCGAGCACGTTATTTTACTTCCATAAGCCTCAGTTTCAATATCTATAAATGAAATTAATAATAGTTACTCTCACAGAATGAAACAAAATAATGTACAGAACACACTTTGCTAGCACACAGTAAGTCTTGACAAATGCTGATTGCTATCATCATTACCACCAGTTCTGTATATATGCAAATGAAGGCTAATGAATTCAAATAGGTTATTTCTCTTCCTCTTAGAACAATAAGCAAGTCAGCATAGACTTGGAGAGATTATACTGCCAAGTGCAAGTGACCCACAGTACTGATGGTCTGTCCAAGCACCAGAGGCTGTAGGCTGCTACTTTGACAACTTCAGCTCAGCCCTTTTCTCACTCAGCTGGCCCATTTTTCAACTGACACGTCTAAATTTTTTCATTTCTTGCTATTTTATGGCCAAAATACGTTCATTTGGGGGGCCATCCTCATTTTTGACATTAGGATTGGAATATTCACCCAACAGTGAGAAACTAGTCATGTTGTAATCAAAAGAAACTTTAAGTATCTTTAAGACACCAAGTGGTGGCATTTTTAACTATCCACCCACATTCCTGGAGTTAAGAGTAACAGGGCGACAGACTATACCCGGCTGATGTGTCTACTGCTAATGCCTAAAATTTGCCTAGCTCCCAAGTTCAGTGCCGTGTTGAATTAGAAGAGGACAGAGAATGAAGCTGCCCCGCTGTTTATTCATTCTCCCCTTTCAGACCAACCTCAGGCTCAGCAGCATTAAAGAGGGGAATCTATTTCAAACAGTCATACATTGTCAGTTAAGGCAAGTAACCAAACTAGGAAGAAAAACACAGTGATTTCAGTTTCTGTGTGAAGCTTCTGGCAGCTACAAAAATAAGTATTCCATTTGAGTGTGAGCTTAAATCAAGCTGGAGTCCCAGGATGACAAAAAGCAAATTCTTCAGCCTATAACTGAAGATCGTTGTGAGGAGGAAGGGTTGGGGAGGCCAAAAGAAGAGAAACCATAAAACAAAACAAACCATTCACTTTCAAAAAGTATCCTGCAATTATTAATGTAACAATAGAGAACCGAGAAATAAGAAGGTCAGAACCTTAATTAATGATGAACTTGAGAGATGAGTGCAGGCAGGTCCATTACTAGTCTTTAGTCTTAACTGGCAGATAAAAATTGTTTTCATAGTAACAAAAGCTTTTACAAATTAAAGAAGGGAAGCCGTGTGTGCGGTGATCAAAGCATCAGACCTGGAGAAGGAGACTCTGCTCTCCACTAACTGGTGCCAGGTTTCTGGGCCTCGAGCTCTGTTAAATGAGAGGAGGTAGCACATAGATAGTTCTAATATCCTTTTCCAGCTGCAAAAGTTTCTTCCTACGAAAATTTTATGTTTGATAATATCATATGAGAGTATCAGATTCTCGATGTTCATCAGTGGGTTTCCGACCTAGTTATCCATTAAAATCAGAGAAATTTCTCCTGCTACCTGTCCACCAACTCTCTCTCAAAGCCTGAAGAACATACTGTAAGTAAGCAGATCAAAAGATTATTATTTAGTAGCTTCCAGTTTTGTGCTACAATCTCTAATTTAACACACTTTCTTCATGACAGGCTATATCGGGGTTCAGAGGGTATTCCCCATAAATCTGGGAGAAGTGGAGCAATTGAGAGAGTTTGCATATGCATGGCAACCTGATAGCTTAATAGTTATTTTCAAAAGCTGTGGCACCCCCTTCAGGCAAGGGAGGTGGTCCTGACTCATGAAACGTATCCTGGTTTGTGACATAGCCTGGGAGCTTACAGTGCATGCAAGAGGCAGGAAGGCAGTCTGCCCTGCGTCAGTCACCGGGCCACGCCTGCCCTGACTGGGGATGGCAGCCAAATAAATGTAAACCATACAGAGGACTGGCGGATGCAACCCATTGTGACGGGAGGAGTCGGAAATAGGGCCACGCAGGAAGCTCCGGTCCAGGATTTAAAACCAGGTGCGGCAGACGTTCTCTCCTGGCCATGCGGGGAGTAGAAGTGAGGGGGGAGGCGTGCTGCCTGCAGTAAGAGAGTTTGGCCGCATGGCTTGGAAGGGAGCAGCACGCAAGCAGCGCTATAGTTGATAGCGAGGAAGGAGGCCATGCGGCCTGGACTAAGGAGAAAGGGGATGCTGCCGCTGTGATCGTGCCTGCTCTCGCTGACTCCAGAGCTGCAAAGGACTTCCTTGCCAGATCCTGATTTTACCCGGAATTTTAAGACCTGTGCCTTTCCTGAGTTTCACTATGATCCAGGGTAACACGGCGCATGTTTTTCTCAACTATTACACACAGGCTGATGACAACGTAGCCCAGATCCTGAAGTAGAGGGGTGCTGTGAGAGGATAGCAACTCCGATCCAGAGTGGATGAAGAACTGTTTGTGCAGCGGGCTTAACATAAAGATATGGGGAATCATCGGGGACGTTTTTGGGGTAGGGAGCATGGGAAGTGCTGGGTCTTGTGGGAAAGGAGGGCTCCGAGCTGAGATGCTCTGAGCTCTCCCAAGGTTGGAATGTTGTAAATAAAAACTTGTTTCTACCGGTATTAATTAATTAATACCAAAAATCCTCACTGTTTCCCTGAAAAGGTTGGTTAGAACTGAGATTCTAGAATCAGCTGCAAAGTTACTGCTTGTCAGGGAGGGGAAGAATAGGAGGAGGGGAGAGATTAATATTCACCTTCAGGTGACAACAGTGCTGCTTCTTTCTCCAAAAAAAAAAAAAAAAAAAAATGAGACTTCAATGCAGCAAGCTATTGCAGCTTCTGCACTAAATCTTCCTCACTATAAACTTGGCTACAACAAAATATGTAAGGAACTAGGCGGTCAGGGGAGAACAGGAAAGCCTGTTTGCCCTCCACTTCCAGATGTATAAGCAACAGCACCATCCTGAGCCCAGAGGGGGAAAAATCAGGCCATAAAAGTCTGCGATGATGGCAAGATAACGGTAAATGGAGAAAAAGTAAGGAATGACATAGATATATACATACAAATCTGTACACACACAGACATATATTTGTTTTCAATCAGCTAAATAAAAGATAAATTATAAAATCATGTTGTTTGGAAGAATTATTAATAGGATTTTTCTTCAACATTCTTCAAATTACCAGCACTAGTGAACCAACACATAACAAAGACTCCATTATTTGTTGATTGACATTTCACCCTGCATCCCAACAGAAAAGCCACAGCATGCTAGCTGAGTGTTCTCAGCTAGCAATGACAAAAGTTCACTACAACTGAAAAGCTGCGGAAATTCAGAAGAATGATGATGAGCATGGTGGTATCTACCATGGGAAAGGAACTTGGCTAAAAACTGTGCATATACTATATTCATTCCTAACAACCCTACAAGGGCAAACATTATATTCCTGTTTTACAGACCATGCAACTGATGCTCCATTTTACTGATTTGCCAAAGGTCACACACGTAGATAATGATGGAGTCTCAATTTTGGTCTGGATATGCAGACTGCAGTTCTCTGGCCTTTCCACAAGAGTCTTACTTGCACGTATACATTTAAAAATTAGTTGAACATCAAATAGTTATTTAAAATAAACAGCAGTTGATTTTATAGTATTAAATATATTTAACATTTGATCTCACTACATCATGAGATGTTAAGGAGAAATTAACTACACTGCATGGAACACATACACTGGCAAAACTTGGCCTGAATCTTCAAATTAGGACAAATTAAAATTCTATGTAATTTGGGCAATTTGGAGTTTTCCATTTCATAAAAGTTATGAAAACACACTCATATCATTCATGTATAACTTTGGTAAAATGTGAATCCGTTACATAAGCTCATATTCATGTTGTTGGTTCCGACGGGACATGTAACACACAGGGAGAGAGGCAGCAGCGTCTACACATTGAAAACTGAGATAATGCCAACAGGTGTAACAACGCAAAATTCATAAAGTTGAAATATTAAGGCTTCCTCTTTTTTAGTTTTTAAGTAAACAAAATTTCGTTATTTTTAAACACAATTGATATTGCATATAATGATGGACCCTAGTATTTGATATGCAGCGATGCATAGCAACATTTTAATGGAAATTCTAGATACATTTTCCATTTCTTCACTTACTAAAAATGAAGTCATTTATTTGTGTTAAAATGCCCTTCATTTTTCTCATACTGTCCCTGCTGTTTTCTTTGAATCTTACTTTAATTATAAGCAAAATGACCATCATATACCAAAACGCAGGCACTGCACATTCCCCTATCATAGCAAAGAAAGATTACAAACTTTTTCCATTTTATTTGACTTCCTGAAATTAAATGAACAAACATGTGGAGAAAGAAAGTGTCCTCTGGAATGGGAAAACTGCCTTCACCACACAAGACCATAATTACTAAAGAAACATCTATTAAATTCTGAATTCATACTATTTTACTTGATGCACGAGGTATAATCAGACCAACAGAGCATACAGGCGCCATCTGGGCGCTGCAGAGTTGTAAGGAGAAGCCCGGAGAGCAAGGGCAAGATGACCTTCCTCGCTCCAAATCACCTAGATTTTGGCATTAGGGTTGTTCACCTCTTTTGATTTCTTAACCTTTTTGAAGAAAGGAATTCTGTGATCACTAGGTATGAAACCTGATGTTTAAAAGAAAAATAAAACATCACACTATGCAACTTTATCATTGTGTCACACTTCATAGGTACTTGAACTATCAATGAATTTGATTTAATTCACAGTTTTATCCACCCACCTCCCACCCTATTTTGCCTTTTAAGGAATCCCTAATGCGCTCACAGAACTTGACTTTCTATAGCTTAGATTTCATTTGAGAAATCAACACTAAATTAGCATTTTCATTGTTCCAGGCACTGAAGACAGGAATCTGACTTCCAGGCAATGACAATGGATTTCAGATTTGTGCAAACCACATCGTTTTCTGTGAAATTGACAGTGCCAGTTGAATATAAGTAACCTGATAACCATGAGATCCCCAGCAGTCAATTTGATTCCTCTGAGGCGGGTTATCGAAAATTGAGCCGAGTGATGTAATACACATCCCAGGCTGTTACGAGAACAGCATAGATGATTTCAATGAGACTCATTATTTATTCATCACAAGGTCCAATTTGTGTGTCATTTTCACTGACGGTATACTGAGTTAACTGGTTGAAATTCAGTGCCGATGAAGTATTTTATTCTGTACTGGAAAATAGGACCCTTTTCAAAAATTGTTGTCTTCCTGTATGAAAGAGTACAAAACAAAGAGGGATTTTATGGTCGTGGCCATTCACGGTAATGCTGGAACACTGTTCAGCAATGCTGGATGGAAGAGCAGGAAGGCACAGGAGAGAGCCCTTGAGGACTCCCTGTTTTTCTCATTAGGAATGTGTAATAATATGCCAGATATTATAGAGCAAAAAGTAAAGGCATACTAGTCTTCAGAAAATAAATGCTTGATTTTTTTTAATACTAAAGAACAAGATAAACATTGATAGGACAGACTCTCACTGAATGAGATATAACCCCCACTCCTGAGTCTGATTCTTAATCTCATCACCAAAGGGGCTGTCCCTCAGCTTTAGAGGGACAGAGAAGAAAGTCCCCCCTAAATGGCAAGACAGAGCTAGTCCACACATTCCCCAGCTTCTCCCATGGCCCAGTTCAAGTGCAAGCCCATTTAAAACCCACACACTGTCTCCCAACATTATTGGGGTCACAACATATCTTATAAGGCCCCTACACTGTTGTACACACTGGCTATCTCTGTGTACCTCTATAAATTCAGGTACTCTCTGTGTCTGCGAAAACAACTACTCAGTGTGGTCTCCAGTAACTTCCTGTGAGTTTCCCTCTGTGCAGTCCATACGCTCTACCCTCCCTTTTTCCTCCCCTCTCTAAGTATTAATGCCTATATTCCAACTATCCTGCGGGGGGCCCTGCACAAATGTCCCTCCTCCAGAAGTCACTTCCTGATCCTCTGGGCTGAAAATGACCTCCTTCTAAACTGCCTTAGCACTTCCTTCCAGTTTGAATCTCAGTTCCATATTTACATGCACTGTTCTCAACTGCCTACTACTAAAACCTCTTTAAGGGCAGAATTTTGGCAATTCATCACCGAATCCCCACATTGCCTACTACAGTGCCTTGCACAAAGATGAAAATTTTTTAAATAATAATTTGTGACTAGGTCACTGTTCCAAGTACTCAGGCTGTAATGCAAGCATTGCAGAAGCTTGCAAGGCTACCCAGATTCAAATTACTCGACTTGAATACAGAATCACGTTCAATCAGCTGAGCAAAGAAGCCAACCTGCAGGAATAAAATACCTCATTAATCTTTGACTTTTTCCATTGTAAAGTATTTTTGAACCTCAACTTTATTTGTGGTATTATCTGGTTAGCAGTGTTGGCAGCTGCTCAAAGTTTTAAAGGACTACAGGTCATGAATATTAAGTGCTAAAACAAATTTACTGGGAGG
The DNA here is from genome assembly GCA_007922815.1 of Macrotus californicus. Classification (NCBI taxonomy): domain Eukaryota; kingdom Metazoa; phylum Chordata; class Mammalia; order Chiroptera; family Phyllostomidae; genus Macrotus; species Macrotus californicus. The sequence goes on along the minus strand of VMDR010020777.1, from coordinate 2,939 downwards.
AAATCCAAATTCATTTGTAAGTGCATGACAAATAGTCCCAGTTTCAATATTGCTAGAAACTACTGTGATCAGAATAGGAGTATCTTGCTATATGTGGATGCTCACGAAGTCACATGTAAGGCAAATGAAGGGAAAGAAGATCAGAAGAAAGTGGGACCACTACTTGAAGAGCAGCACAGATGTTGAGTGAAGAAAATCAGAAACAGTAAATATATCATATTACATTCAGTGCAATAGACTGAGGGTCAAATCTTGAGTAAAACCATAACCTACTCTAGAAAAGGGACAAAGCCTTAAATGATAACAGATTCTGCCAATGCCATCCACAGCAGGTAATCAAATAAAAAGGCCCAGGTGGACTCAATGTGCAAATACCTGCAGGCTATGGGATCGGCTTCTCAGGCTGCTCTCTACACGGCGGGCCGCACAAAACAGTCAGCTGCACAGAAGAACCATGTTTCATCCCCTCGGTGTTCAAATAGCAACAAACCAAAAACCTTCGACAGAACACTAAAGCCCACCCCCAGAAACCATTCTCAAAATAAACCTCATAAAACTGTTTGGAAATCTGGGCTTGCTGATTAGTCTGGGTCTGATCACTCCATCCTGATGTGAGAAATCCAAGATAAAGGTAAATTTCATTCACTGTAGGCAACCTCCATTATTCACATTCTGCTTAGCATTAAAATGTAAAAACATAGTTATAACAAACAAAATAAACTAACAAACAAAATAAAAACAGACTCAGATACAGAGAAAAGGCTGAGAGCTGTCACAGGGCTGGGTGGAAGAGGTGAAAGGGTTAAGAAAAAGAAACAGACACAGAGGACAGTATGGGGGGGGTGAGGGGAGGTAGGAGAGAGTACAGGGGGCATAAATGGTGATGGAAGGAGACTGACTTGGGGTGGTAAACACACAATACAATGCACAGATGATGTGTTATAGAATTATACACCTGAAACCTATAACCTATATATATTTTATTAACCAATGTCACCCCAATAAATACCATAAAAAAGAAAAAAAAGTAAATAAAAAAGCATATTTAGAGAAACTGCTAAAAGATCTAACTAAAAGGACCTCATTTCTCCAAATTATCTCAGGCTATTATTAGAATTGCTACACTGACTTTCAGATTTCCTTTGATTTTTTAAAATTTTCCACCTGTAACTGAATAAGTGATTATGAGGCTAATAAAGAGGAAAAAAGATGTTTCCACATTAAAACAGTTAACAGATGTTAAATAAGCACTGAAAATGGCCACTAGGCAAGCAATGACTGATTCTGGATAAGTAAGAAAAATGTTGCTTTTACTGATTTTATTACCCATGTACCTCCTGGGGTCATGGGAGACTTGTAAAATATTTTGTGGGCAGATAAAAGTCTAGCATTTATTTGCAAGGCTAGTTTAACTGTATTTCAAGGGTCCCCCCACCCTGGCCCTTACTTTTTGACCACATAAAACTAAACAAGTGAAAGTCATCAAAAGAAGGCAAAAACAATCATTTGGGGAGACTTGTTTAAGAAACTTATTTTTCAGCATATTTCTGACATGCATTTCTTCCAATCCCACCTGCCAGGCCTCGCTAACCGGGAATGAAATCTCCTTCACATAAAGGGGAGAGTACAGGATTTCACTTGGACGTTTCAAGCACATACTTTTAAAAGGTAAATCTTAAACAAGTGTAAATTCAGTATGTACTAGTACCTACTATGTGCCAGATGGTGTGCTAGAATCCAAAGAAATGTAGGAAAACATCCTGAAGCTAAGAACTAGGAATATTTTAAAAGTTTGTTTATAAAGTTATGAACACTAATTTTGTTCATACATGTTTCTGAAGATTTTATATTTAGTGTTGTTTTTACACATCTTCCTAACTGTTGACAACTATATCATTCCATTTCATACTCAACCACATTATTTCATAAATCATATGACTGTCAATAAGCACTTAAGTTAAATGTTAATTTCTTAGCATATTCAGAATGCTACCTGGCAGATATAAACACTGGAAAGTGTTTATTAAATACTAAGTAAAATATTTACAATATGCCAGGTACTTACTGTTTTCACACACTTCATCAAAGAAAAACATAACTTTCACATTGGCTTTGCAGAACTGCAAAACCCTATGGATAATGTGGACATGGTCATCATTTGCATGAGTCTTAGAAGTAAAAAAATGGCAGCGAAGAACTCTAGCCAAGGATTTTGTCAGGCTCAATAATAACCAATAGGAGATGTCATAGAAAAATCCAGATGTCTCTTTTGTCAGAAAAATCTTAAACATCTACCAAACCAAAACCTGTATTTTCTTATTGCAGTAATGCGGCGGAGTGGAGTACTACACACTGGGCGGAATCTAACTCACCATAGCTCCTTCTGCCTGGCCCTGGTACACATGTGAGTTTGGGGCCAGGATCTGGTAAGAGGTACAGAACCAAAATCACCAGCACTGTGAAGACAGAAGCTGAGCGGGACTGCTATGATAAAAATATCACTGACAAAACTGAGAAAATGGGGAGTCTTGCTCCTCTGGTCCTAACAAACTCCAGCTTTAAGAGCACATACATTTTTAGATTTAGAGTATTTAAATGGTTATCTAATTTGCATAACAGTTAAACATTGTGCATTAGAGTTTTCTGTTTATATAAGCATTATGTTTTAAAGGGGCAGGAAAGTTTATTTCATCTGGCAAACCACGATAACTATGATGCAGAGTTAATTGGTAAGGTATTTAAGATGATTATTCTTTTAAGGTTTAAGAGAACCTTTTAAAGTCTTTTAATCCACCTCCTTCAGTTTCTTCCAAATCACCCCAGGCATAAAAATCTATATATTTTAAAGACAAAATATGGAATTTTCTATAACTTCTTTATGTAATCTATGCCAATGTTTACAAGCCCTACAGTCATGAGATTCTAAATGAAAGTTTGGG
>VMDR010020776.1:0-17314 GCA_007922815.1 Macrotus californicus | reverse complement strand
ACAAACTTATGTACAACAAGAATAAAACAACACAGTTGTGCATTTAATATTCTCCGCCCTCCCAAATACCATTCTGTTCTGTTACAGGCTCTTATATAGTGAACACTTCTTTGAGAGAGGCATCGTATATGTACAAAAAAATAGAAAACCGTGGCCTGGTTGACATTGCTGAGGTTAAAAGACCCATAGCAAAAAACAGATTTTTCTCTTCTCAATATTCAAGCCACTCCCTTCCAAGCATTTATTAACTATCACATGTGAAGTTTTGGGTGTGTTTTCTAAACTATGGACTACTTTAAAAGGTTGTGTTTTCCAGGTTTGTTACTAGGAGCATCAGTGCATTTTGGGTATCATTTTCACAGTCCTCATATTCATTTTAAGGTCCTCTATTATAAAATAGTCTGAAGGTGACCAGGCATATTCCATACCCTCTCCCAAATCCTCTTATGTACGAACATAAAAACATGCCTCAAATAATTAAAACATACAGCATGTGCTTGGATACTAATGCTTTGACGAGATGGCTTGCAGTTACAATCACCCATGTTTCTCATTAAGAGATTCTATACATGAGCTGACGGAAATCTGTTCACTTGAAAGTGAACCTTAAAAGAAAAGAGTATAAAATCTATCACTGCTATTGAAAACTCAGAATGAATCAAATAAAAAAGGATACTGATTATGAAAACATTTTATCCTTTTACCATGCTTATAAGAATTAATCTTCTGCTTCCTCCCTGCCTAAACAGTCATAGAAGAACATTGACACTTTAGGTGCTCCCAGACTCTGCAGTTTTGTCCTTCCCCAGTAGGTGATGCTGTTGCATTAAAAAGTGCACCAGCTGCAGCATTTCTCTCCTGGGCCTGTATTCCTTCTCCATTTCCAGATACATTTTAAAAGTCTTATACATATGAGTATTATTTCTCTAAACTCTAAGACATTGAGAGTTGAAGAAAAACAGAATTCTTGAAGGATGGTTCTTTTACCCACTATCTTCAGAGATATTTCATTGTATGTGACATTCTTGAAGGTTGGTATCAAAGTCCCAAAGTATGAAATGCATCTCGTAAATCATCCACTTCATATAGGGGCTGTAGAGAAGGAGAGAAATGAACTGGGTGGATGACTTTGTAACATTTTGGAAGAAAGTAAATTGGGAGGGAGGAGGAAGAGGAGACAGGAAGAGGAGAGGAAGGAAATAAATTCTGAGGAGAGTCTAACAGATCAAGGACATACATGTGAGTGAGGAAAGAGAGGAGGGAAGAGAAAGGGGTCTGAGCAGAGGGCTCTGAATTGTGAAGCAACAGAAGAGCGGACTCAGTTGTAGGAGAAATGACAACGAAAACGACACAGAGAAAATAAGGTTTTCATCGGGGGGGAAAATAAGGAGAGAGTGATAAATGGACAAGCATACACATGAAAGGGACGCACACGTACGTGAAAACGTAAGAAGTATAAGTAGCTCGAGGAAAAGATGACTCAGAGAGCAAGAAAACGAGAAGCCACGGAGCCCCTTACCAAAAGGATGCGTCGAAGCTGTCTGGATAGACGGACTGAGTTTTCGTGCAGCCCCTCCCAGGCTCTGAAAGTTTTTTCACGATTTTCCACGAAAGTGTTCCAGCAATAAAAATAATCTTTAAGAAGAGAGGGAGGCAACAGAATATAGCTCAAGTCTCAAATGAAGAGGAAAGAAGAATCCTCAGGTCCTTTTAAATTTTCATTTCCCCCAAAGCCTGTGTCCAAGTTGTGAATTCTTTTCCTCCAATTCTAGTTGACTTTTTAAAAAAAATTTTTATGAGTTTATTTCAGGCAACACTGACAACCACTAGGAAGCTGGATCTCAAATGCTCCTCTAGCTGATAATTTTTGGCTCCAGCGGTGAACTAGAATCCTGGTATAATTTTGGCCCCTTTATTTCCCCCCTGAATCTTCTCAGTCTGAACTGCAATCCTGAATGACAGCTGCTTCCCTGAGCTGGAACAGCAAGCAAGGTCTCCCTCCTACCTTTGAAGGTCATTATGGCGATTTGGACGCCCGCGCGGTGCAGCCGCCGCAGCCCCTCGGGCTCAGCCTTGCGGTCTTCGCAGAAGTAGAGGCGCGCGGTGAAGATTCTCAGACTGAGGTTGGGGTTCCCTCTTAGAAAGTCAGCCACGTGCCGGGCACAGTCGTAGCAGGGACTCCAAGAGGTGAACCAGGTGACCCGGTAGCACCGGCCGGGGTCCAGGTCCCAGTCGGAGATGTAGCGCAGGAAGAGCAATTCCACGTGGCAACCCGACTGGGGAGACAGCAGAGGACTGGGCTCACATTTCCTGACCTGTAGTGTGGTGCCCCTGGCTTTGCAGTCATTAATTCATCTCCCTCCCACAGTGATCTTTTGGGGGGCGAGTACCGTTCTGTCTTTAGGTTACTTAAAGGTTAAGCAACTGCCCAAACAGGCACAGTGGTGAGCCAAAAACCTTTGCACCCTTGGGCCTGCAGAGTGGAGAAAGGCTGTGGGTTTTCTGTGGTATGAGGAGGACCAAATGAGTTGAGTTGGGATGGAGTAGCATGACACTATCTCAGTAGCGATTTAATATGTGTTTGTGAAGTTAGGGTAGTTTTTGTGCCTTTGAGGAAGAGGAAAATGGCTTGAAAGTGCCTAGTGATGTAACATTGTGGGAATACAAAGTACCACTAGGTAGAAAGTTTATGGTTGGGAGGGCTGGAAGACTAAAGTAGATTATGGCAAGGCAGACAAGATGAATGTTGTAAAAGCAATTAAATAATGTGTTTTAAATAATGTGTTTGCTCACTGTATGATCCCTGTGATTTTAATAATAACCGCAATAGTGAGATATGGCAAGTCCACTTAGCATTGCAGAGGAGACACAGAATCTAAAGAAAGACCTTGGTTCCATCACCCCTCAGGTGACTTAAACAGGTTACCCAATTCTTGGACCTTCTAATCTTATCAGTAAAATAGGCTGGGATGGTGTTATGAGGATCACTTGACCAGGTAGTAAAGGGTTGGTACCAAATAGGAAAGAGATTAGAATATAAGACAATTGTAGTGAAACAATTTACAGAACACAAAGAAGGCAAAGAGAACTGGATAGTGAAATGAGCACTAAACAATGAGCCAGCCGATGTCATTCCACCCATGGGTTCTTCCCGGGGATGCCACCAAGACCAGATGTCTCTGCATGTTGTGAGAGAGGAAATATTCATTGGCAGATTATGTAAACCCATCTGGATTTTGGTGAAAAAGTTTTCTGGAGATGTAATCCTCTGATCTTCTAGATGCTGAGAGATTGATTTAATTAATCAACCAATTGAGGCTTCCCTGAGTTTCCTGGGGCTTGCCATGCCAAATGTATTCACTGGCCTATGCTCTGTGTGAGCAGGAGGGAATAGAAATCATTTGGAAAACAGAACGTGTCATCATTAATTTTTCCTAAAATTTTCTTCCTTAATTTTAAAAAATTCTAAAGACACAATTTGTTTTTCACATTTAAAAAAGGGATTTTATTTATTTATTTTTAGAGAGAGGGGGAGGGAGGGAGAAAGAAGGAGAGAGAGAAGCACCTATCACTAGCCTCTCTAACGTCCCTGTATACCTCTACCCAGGGACCTGGCCCACAACCCAGGCATGGGCCCTGACTGGGAATTGAACCAGTTACCTTTCGATTTGCAGGACAACACCTAATCCACTGAGCCACACCAGTCAGGGCTGTTTCTCACATTTAAAATTTAGCTTGAATGAGCTGATAATATCTTTCAAAATCAAAAGGCTCTTACCTTTGATTTTTCCCTTAATCTCAAAGGCAATTTGGATGCTGGGGAAAGGGGAGGAAAGTTTAGGGGCAGTTATTCTTGGCAGTGAAGCAAGGTCTGGCATTAATGTGCCCAGCATGATGGAGAGAACATTAAATGACATCCTTTGGGGCATATCATTATCTATTATGGTTGCTTGGACACGTAAAAAGAGAAGAAAACATTATAGGAATCTAGTGGGGACAGAGGCAAAACATTCTGAAAGTAGTGCCATCAGCAGGTCGGTGGCTGTAAAAGTGCCCATAGTATAGCTTTTAACTGCCTGGGAAGCAAACATTAATTGATACCTTGTTTCGAAGGTGACCGAAGTCCAATGAAAAGGAGGTGGCGCTGTCTCGCCGCTTCACCACATAGCACAAGTAGGTCTCATGGCGACCCTTAGCCCAACGGACGTTTTTGAAATGGTAAAGAAACTTCCTCTGCTTCATCAGGAGGCTGTGGGTGACAGAAGGAAGGGAAGTGCAGCGGTACAGCTCATTCTCTGGGTCACTCATGGCTTTCCTCTGGCTGTTTTTAAATCTACAGTCACTTGGGCCAAACCAGACAAGATGTTCTTGCTTCCTTTGCCGGAAGCCTGAGACCTACCGTGCTTGGAATCCAATATAAACTCCTTTTCATGCTTATACGTAAGACCAACGGGAAGATAGCAGGAACCCAAAGCCATACAAGCTCACAGGACAGTCCCCTTCCACAGTTCTCTTCTAGGTGACAATAACTTGGAATGGCAAACTTGTTCCTCAGTTCCATGATTATATTTTCAGGTTTCCCTTGCAATCTCTACCTAAATGCTCAATCTGTACTTTGAACTCATCATGGTCAAAACAGTTCCTAAACTGCCCTCTGCCCTGACTGTCCCACTTCTCCTCCTGAATGTTCCATCTCAGGTAACCAGGGTAAAAGCTGGGGATCCTCTTTGATTCTTCTTGCTCTCCCCTCTTCATATTTAATTAACGATCAAAAATTATTCATTCAAACCTCCAGACATTTCTTGAGTTTGTACCTGCTGTATTCTCTCTATTCTCTGTCAGTCCAAGCCCTCATCTTCTTTCACTTTATCTGTTGTCTTGGCCTCTTAACTGGTCTCTCTGCCTCCAAGTCCCTCCAAAATAACATTTTCCATGCCTTACCAGAGCATTCTCACCAAAACCCAGGTGTGGCCATGTCATTGTATGCTGAAAAACCCCTAAGGATTCTGTTTGGCTCACAGGATAAACTCCAAACTCTTTAATGTGTTATGTAGGCCAGTTTTTACACTGGACATGAATCTACAGTTCTAGCCTCCTTTCCTCGTATTTCCCCCCCTCCCCCACCACTTCAGGCCCCCTCTTGCAGCTGGGTCCCCTGGCACTAGTCTCCTTTTCTCTTTCTGTCTAGACATCTTGCTGCTGGAGCTTCCTCTGACTAAGAGCTTCCCTACCTTTTTTCTACTGGGCAAAACCCACACATTCCTTCAAAGCCTGATCACAGTGACGGTTTCAACTGTTCTAGAAAGACCTTTCTTACCACCCTTATCCCAAAATTACTAGGCAAAAATCGACTGATAACAACAAAAACCCTCCTGTAGTTTCCCATTGTTCTTCAGCTTATCCCTATCAAAGAGTTCCTCCTTTGTTATCAATTGATTGCTGGTATCTGTCTCCCCGATTAGGCTTTGTGTTTTGAAAGAATTACTTTGTGAGTAACATAGAGTTAAAAGGTTAAGAGCGATACTTGACTCTTGTCAACTGAAGTAGTACAAAAAAGTAGAGAGTTATAAAATTTAAAATATTAAAGAATTTTAAAATTTGGAATATCAGTCAGTGTCTAATGATAATTAGATATAGTGTCTAATGACAATTACTATTAAGATAATGTTTTTCCTTCAGGTCTTTGCAAGCATATATTTACATGATTTTGATTGTGCTCATTTCTGTACTTTTGTATTCTGCTGCTGTATTCACTTGGCATTGTAGTCTAAATATTATGCGACGTTCATACACAGGGACTGGTCCTTTTCCTCTGTGTCCTAGCTCCTAGCTGTGTGTCTTCACTGTCGTAAGCACTAAATTGAATTTGTGGAAATACTCTCTGCTAACTCAAGTTCCTTTGCAGTTGTGAACATAACACAAGCTATACAGTGTGGTCAATCCCAAAGCACCAGTAGTCTCTCTGGTTTTTGTCCCTCGTCTTTTCCAGAAAAGTGTTTATCCAATTTGTGGCAATAATGCTGCCACCTAGTGGCACTGGGCAGAAGTGCAAAGAACTTGTAAAAATAAACACTGGCTCAGGGATTTGAATACCGTTTGCTGGCAAGAGAATTGAAACTTTTTTCACTTTTTTTTTTTACATTGAGGTATAATTTACATACTTCACTCATTTAAAATGTGCAATCCTATGAATACTGGCAGATGTAAATGCCCCAAACTGCCAGCAGAGGCAAGATACAGAACATCGCCAGGGCACACCTCCCTGGTTTCTGCATCCACCTTTTCAGTCACTTCTTCCCTTTTCCCCCAGGCAACCACTGATCTGCTTTCTGTAACTATAAACTACTCTTTATTTTCCAGAACTTCATGTAAATCGTACGTGGTCTCTCCCTTTGTGTCTGACTTCTTTCACTTAGCACGATGGCTTTGGGATTTATTCCTGACGTTGCCTGCGTGGGTAGTTTGCCCCTTCCACCAGACAGTACATTCCATGGCAGGGATGTAGCACGTTTTGTTGATTTGTGCACTTGCTGATGGACTTTTGGGTTGTTTCCACGTTGGGGCCAGGGTGACTAAAAGCTTCCGCCATCTTGCATTTACCAGTCTGTGTGTGGGCATATGTTGAGAATAATTATTTTAATAGTGTGGGTACACGAGATAGACCCTGAACTTAAAAGTGAAGTACCCAAATGTCAACCTTATTAAGGAGATAAACACGAACAAGAGCTTTCTTGTAGCTGTCACAATTTCAGTGTCTCAACTCACGCACATGGAGCTTATCAGAATATACTTTAAAACCTGAGGCAGAGAACTAAATTTATCGCCAGTATGCACATTAGGCATGTCAAACAATAGAAAATTAGTCCATTGTATTACTTTAAAATCAGAAATGCACATTTGGCAGGAATCTAAAATGGAGGCTAACAAAAATCCGAGAGTAACTGGCTTTATTTGAAAATAAAAGTAACTTATTATGGTGATCACCATGGAGCTACCATCATCACTATTACTGATGTTACCGACTTAGCATGTAATAACCCACAGATGGAAAAGATGAATATGTAACATGTGCTTAATATGCACTGAAGAGGAGTGCTTAATAAATACTGAAAGGAAGAAAAATTCTCTTTGGGGCCCATTCAGTTTAAAGTAGAGTAAGCATCATCTCATACCAATAAATTCCTTTTACATTTAACCCTCCCTTCTGGGCTGTATGGATGAGAAGGCCCCGGGTGGGGGCAGCTAATGGTAAACAGATCATGCACTGAAGGCAGAGTGGCAGGGACCAGACCTGCTACCCTGACGAGGACAGAGTGTTCCAAAAGTTATAGAAAATGACACGAAGTAGGTAAGGGAATTCAGATGGACTTTTACTTCCCACTCCACAAGAAAATGCAGTTGTTCACTGTTTCTGTCAGAAAGCTACCTGTCACAATGAAGTGAATGGCATGACTGGGACCTGTTAATTAGCTTTCTTGATCCATCAGCTCCCTTTGGCGGTAGCTAGGAGTCTGTTTCCAGCACCCTGTTCTTCTCTTGGTTTCCCTTCTGAGCGCAAAGGACTTTGCCGGGGCAGTTTTTAGGCCTGCAGGGTGACAGCTGTTTGAACAGCTGTGCTCCCCGAGGCAGAACACTGGCTGCGTCCCCAGCAATGCAAACCAGAGACAACTGGGTGAAAAATGATCATGACTGAGTCATCCCCTCCTGCCCTGTGCCATCACTAACGTGCTCGGCGGGTCCTTTTTTCCTTAATGACAATGATGTGTTTCCCTTTCGCTCCTGCTGAATATTGCGTCTTTCCTCCTTTTGTACTTGTCTTTCTCTGAATTTCTGCTACTGATTTTACCCCTGTTTTGCATTCCATTACACACAAATATCTCCACTGAGACCTTTACCTCTGACTGATACCCGAGATTACTTTTCAGAATTTCATTGAAACCGAGCATTCAACATTTTTGCCCTCAAGAAAATTTTCTGAAGAACACTTACCCTGCCATTAAAAACCTTAACTCTGTTGTGTAAATTCTTTGTAAAAGAAGTAAATTGAGATCATTCTCATACATTGGGAGGAATAAATAAAAGTAAGAATAGTGTAAGTTCTGCGATAGTAACTTAACAGACATAAACTGCATGTGAAGATATTGTTAAAAATCTTGCAAAATACACATTTAAGAAGTTCAGCCATGTCTAAAGAAATTGAAAGACTAGTAAATAGTAAAAACACCATGAGCTGCCTCACAATTGGACCTATAACATTAAATAATTTGCTTGACTGAATTTTTCTCCTTATAATAGACACAGTCATAGTGATTTTCAAGCTACTAAGTTTGGTTTGCTGGCTGGTGCTCACTCCACTGAGTCACACCAGCCAGGGCTCTTCAATCTATTAAGTCTGAACATTGGCACTTAAAAAAATAATTTCCTCACTATATAACTAAATTATTCAGTGGAGTCTCCCTAGGAAAGTTTATCTTCAAGTGGTTTTCATAGTTGAATATTTACAAAATTATCATTACAATCACCACTACTGTTTTTAGTATACGTATTGCTTTCTTTCTTTCTTTTTTTTTTTCATGATTTGAGTCTCTGAACACTTGCTGTGTTGATATTATTAACACAAACTAGTTCTAGCTGCAGTAGAAATCTCAGGACAGGTCAATACATGGTCATAAAAGTTCTTTCAAATATGAAAGAGAGAAAGTTAGGCGACAACATGTAAGATCTGAACAGAGGATGAGACAGATCCAGAGAAATAAATCTGCATATCGACCAAGCAGGTCTTGTGAATCAGATAGTGATACGAGAGAAACGGATAGACACCAGTCTCATTGCTCAGATTTGCTGGGAGAGCAAAGCTGAAGAAGCCACCCATGAGGAGATTGTCTTTTTACCTGTCCATAGTGGATTCCAGCGTGTCTTTCTTGGCTCCCCAAAAGTCTTAGGCCAGGGAAAGCTTGCTTCAAGCACAGCTGCTTCACTGACTGACAATGCATTGGCCCTATACATTCAAATTTGAGCTTACCCTTTTGGGCTCCTCCCCCACAGCATCATCACCACCTGTTCCCCTAAAGGCCTTCCTCCTGTTTGGGTCCAGTGAAGATGGGTGGGTTGTCATAGGTAGAGTCACATGGGTAAAATGATTAAAGGCCACTCTGCTTAATGTATAGGTTCCTTTCAGGCTGCCCCTCTAAAACTTCACTCCATGCTCCACAGGTAACACAGATCAAGACACAGTAGCATAGACACTTTGTAAATTGTAATTATGGTAACAAATAATGTGTTTAATTTTAAAAGCATAATAATAATAATGCTCATTTAAATAGCATCTTGTGTTCTGTGAGCTGAAAACATCTGTTTCCTCATTTAATTAGACAATATCTCTGAATCTCAATAGAGACCAATGCTAACAGTTCCTGCTTTGTGACTGAGCAAGTAAACTCAGTCAGTTATGTAGGACTTAGGACATAGAAATTTTACCTCCCAAACCACTAATTTTTTTCTGATTATATTATAAGAATTGCCAGAAGACTAGATGACTACACCAAAGAGAAATTTTTGCATAAGCCATCTTTCCACGAAAGCCACATATTAATTTTTAGTCAGTAGCAGCAGCATCCCAAACAATAACAAAAAATGTTTATAACATCAGGCAGAATCAGGATCTAAATGACTACATTGAACTTGGAAAATGGGTTGGGCTTTTCAAACAAGAGGCCTTAAGTTCTTGTCCTTATTCCAAGTGGTTTATTACAGATTTTGCTTTGCCCTCCTACTTCAGTCCATATGCATTTTATTTACTCATTCAATAGAAACTCAGTACCTACTACATGATAGAAACTGTATCAGGTGTTGGGGTTACAATGGTAAGCAGAGCAAGTAGGGTTCCTGTTCTCTGCCTAACTCAAGGCATTGAACACCATCTATGCATTGATGAGTCCCAAATCTATCATTCTAGCTTGGATCTCTCCCTTGAATGCAAGGCAAATGTCTCCATCTCCCACCTCTGTGTCTCCATTTGTGTTTTAAACATGCCTAAAACTGAGCACCTGTTCTCTCTCCCAACATGGAACCTGCTCCTCTTGCCATCTTCTCTCCCTCAATAGCAATGTCATTCTTCCCATTGCTCAGACCAACGTGGCAATCTTCCTTGACTGCTCTCTTCCTTTTAAATCCGATGCCCAATCCAGTAGCAAATCCTGTTAACTCTGCTTACAAAGTTAATTCAGGAACTGGACCACTTCTCACCACCTCCAGGTCCAAGCAACCTGAATTATTGCAATTAGCCTCCCAACTGGTCTCCCTGCTTCCACCCTTCTTCCGTTACAGTCTGTTCTCCATACAGCATGTGTCAGGCAAACTGAATAAATGGCTCATGCAAGATATAACTTTTCTGCCATATAAAAAATTTCGACAGTTGGCCTAGCAAGTAATTAAATCTAAATCTAATTGAAACATGGACTCTGAGCTCTTCATTTTGTCAAAAGACTACCTGTCGGCCACCGTTTTAGCCAGAATGTTTTCTCCTTCTTTCAGTTCAATGGTGAGCCTCATGAGCCAGGCAGTATGGGAGAGAATATGGAAAGGTAGCTATGAGTCAATTTCTCAAACTGGTTTGTGAAGCAGAATTTATCTGTGGATATTTATTTATGCCCTTTTATGAAGTAGAGTTGATAGAGTATTGGGAAAAGCTAAAAATACAACACAAAATACTCAACATACATTCTTGCATGTCTCCTTCTTTTTCAAAAATCTTACCTTTTAGTGTATGACAACATAAAGAAGATTCTCTCCAATTCAGTTTGAAAACAAAGATTCTGGAAAGCAAAAAATTCTATTGTGTTTATTTTGATGTTCCGCTCCCTTGGGAACAGTTCAAAAAGTGCTTTTTTAAGTAATTTATGAACACCATCTTTTTTTTCCCCCTGTTGAAGATAATTTTTTATTAACTGAATTATGTTTTTTTCATGGACCAAAATTTTTTTGTACTGTCCCCTTATGATGTCACCCAGTTTTAATAAAAGAATTCTCTGAAGTATGGGTTCCCCTGCCTACTGAGGGAGAGCTCTTCCCTGAGCTTGCTGTTTCCGGTGTCATTAGCCATACTTATGGTGTTTGTTCATTTTATTTGAGAACTATTTATGGAGCACCTGTTATGTACCAGCTGTGGTGCTGGGCGCTAGGGCTATGGTGGAAAACAAAGTTTCTACCCTGTGGACCTCAGGTCTTCACCTTAGAGATCACTCTATCAGCTCCCAGTGGTCCAAGCAGACCAGAGGCTGGTGGGATTACTGGGTTTTCTCAGTGCGTCCAGCTCCCCTGTTGGGAAGGTACTAACAAGACAGTGGCACTGCCATCATCTTCCTTGTCCTTTTGAGCTCCCAGGGCTTGAGTGTGCTGGCTCAAGTGCACTGTCCTCGAGAGCCTGTGATCTCTCAGGACTGATGAACCTGAGCTTCCTCTAAGGGAGTGCATTTCTCAGGGCTCCTATCTAGGTCCGAGCCAGGGTCTGCACAGCTAAAACCGTTTTGTTCTCTATGTCTGCCATTCTTTAAGGTTCCACTTTCACTGCCCTGAGTAAGATTTCAGTTCTTAAGACCAGCATGGGAGTGCTTGCTGTGTCATCATCCTCACACTGTAGACAAGCAACCCCTCACGGGAAGAGTTGGGAGGATTTTGCTCAGGACTGATACTCCCATTAGCAGAGCAGTTCCCATCATCATTTGCTTGCCTCCCACCTTGTGACTCATTACTTTCCTCTTCTGTACTGTTACCTAGCTTGGGTCTACCCAAGAAGGGGGATTAGAACATAGGATGAGTATGAGCACCATCTTTGAAAACTGAAATTCATTCATTTACTGTTTATTGAAGGCCTACTCTGAGAAAGCATAAGGCTAAGCTTTGAAGGGGAACAATGATGTACATTATAGTTCTTTAAGGAATTTATAATTTTGTTAAAAGCTTTAAAAATAGACTATAGTGTCCTGGCTGGTGTGGCTCAGTGGATTGAGTGCTGGCCTGTGAACCGGAAGGTCTCCAGTTTAATTCCCAGTCAGGGCACATGCCTGGGTTGTGGGCCAGGTCTCCAGTTGGGGGCACGCAAGAGGCAACCAATTGATGTATCTCCCACACATTGATGTTTCTCTCCCTCTCTTTCTCCCTCCCTTCTTCTATCTCTGAAAAAAACATATAAAATCTTTTTAAAAAGACAATACTTAAATGACATATAAAATAATTAAATATTAATAAAAGAGAAACCTGAAAATTACAGAATCATAGCATCTCAGAGTGGAAGGAACCTTAGTATTCACCTAGCTCTCTTCTTCTTTAAATGGGACACACATGTCTGGAGAGAGGCCCAAACCAAAGTGCGTTGCAATAGACCAGGGAGAGGTCAGAACCAGGATACACGTATGCTACCCTAGAACATAAAAGTTACGCAAACATTAGGAACAACCAGTATCTTTTATTTAAAAAAATATTTAGAGTAGCCCTGGTCAGGTAGCTCAGTTGGTTAGAGCATTGTCCTGATATGCCAAAGTTGCAGATTAGATCCCCAATCAGGACACATACAAGAAGCAACCAATGAATGCATAAGTAAGTGGAAAAACAAATCAATGTTTCTCTCTCTCCCTTTCTGTCTCTCTAAAATCAATAAAAAGTAATTTTAAACATAAAATATTTAGAATAGAAGAAAATATGCACATTAGTTTTCCTTAAGCTTATAGCCTTTCTCTATTTTCCTCCCCCACCTTCATGTAAAGAATAAAAGGCCTCACAACATGGAACATCTCAACAATCTGAATTCTCCCCTGTGTGCAGAGTGAGCCCATACCTGGCAGGCCCGCAAGTGCGGTTGCTAATGTAGCACATGTAAATGTTGATGGTAAAACATGGATTCCAGGACAATTTCAGCCTAACATGGGTTGTTTGGGATTATATCCTCAGATACTCAAGCATTTCTTCTTCTTCTTCTTCTTCTTCTTCTTCTTTTTTAAAGATTTTTATGTATTTATTTTTAGAAAGGGGAAGGGAAGGAGAAAGACAGGGAGAGAAACATCAATGTGTGGTTGCCTCTCACGTACCTCCCACTGGGGACCTGGCCCACAACTGAAGCATGTGCCCTAGACTGGGAATCGAATCAGCGACCCCTTGGTTCGCAAGCCAGCACTCAATCCACTGAGCCACACCAGCTAGGGCAAGCATTTCTTATTTTACAGTTTAACAGGGAAAAAAATTGGAAACAATGATTCTGTAATTCTCTATAGAAAGCGTGAGTTCTTGTTAAAGCATCCCAAACAGCTGTCTCCCCCCCTCTGCTTTAATCCCAGTAACAGGACATAACCACTTAGTGTCATGAGTTCAGAGGAAGAAGAGAATCAGTGCTTGATTGAGATCTGGATTTTAATTTTAATAAATAAAGAGTATGGAGTAGAGCATCAATGGAGGACAGTCTTTGAAGACAGAGAGACTTGAGCCGTTTGACTTAGGAAAACGTGACATGGGGAAAGAACTCTTTCCTCATACGTTCCTTCCGAGGATCTGCTTAGCTGCTCTGTGTGACTATGAAAGCATGGTGACTGGGATGTTTGGGATGTGCTTGCTAGCATTTTTCACCTTTTCTCCAGGTGATGGAAACAGCAGGAGTGAGGGCAGGGCTGTCTGGACGTGTGTTTTATGTTTTGGCAGCCATGAGTCACACAGTCTGGCTTGAGTGATGGCTCATGTCAAAACAATGATGACGATAAAATTGAGGTGTTATTCATATTTCATACAAGCTTCTTAAGAAAAACTTTCTAGCAAAATTGAGAATTAAGTAGCTTGCATAATGGCTGTAAAATATGTTATTAAAGGGGTATGATCTGTTCAGCAGAAGAAAATACCTTTATTTCTTTAAAAGTTGGATTCCCTGTTCACTGTCCTTCTTTTAAAGGATGGAAAAGTACATTTTTTATAATTACAATAGCATTTTTCATTCCTAGAGTTAGTGAGATTTAAAAAAAAAACAACTTTGTGGGGTTTCATTCAGCTATTTTTAAAAGTTATTTTTCTCACTAACTGCCCTCTCCCTTTACCAACTTCTCTTGAAAAGCCCCAGGACAACCTGGTTAGTTTATTTTTAACAAAAACAACATGACTTGGAAATTGTGCCTCTAGTGGCGGAGGTAAGTCTTGGACACCTGGACTTCACCACTGCTAAGCTCTGCCACGGGCAGCACAGGTTTCATTGTGGCCAGCGTATGAGTCCAGAAGGCCCCCGGGGGCTCCTCTGTGGTCTGCATTCCTGTGTCTGAAGACTGAGATGCTCAGACCTTGACTTCCCAAGTACTATTTTTGGACACCAGGTAGATTGTTCAATATGATACTTTGTTGTTTTTGAAAGAGCCCAAAAAGGGGTCTGTGTGGGTAAAAGTGTGATTTTTGGAGTGCTTCAACTTCTGCTTTTCCTTATTTTTGTTTTTCTCAATTCGCTGCCAGGCATATTACTATATTTCTCTGGGGCATGAAGAAGTTGAGGGACAGGCCTTTAAACCCATACAGGAATTACTCACTGAACTTCTGCTGTGCAGCTGCTTAGGGCTTATTGAGGTTGAGAGAGCAGCTAAGCAAGCATTCATCAAAAGCCTAGGGATGGGAAAAGGGCTAAAGAAAGAAAGTTATTTTTGATGGGAAAATTAGCTAAAGAAGCTTCATTGATCATGCACATACAAGATATGGTAGAGGGTGGTGGGAAAAGTGCAGTTTTGTAATCAAGCACATAAAGGTTTGAGTTCTATCTCCACCAAAGTGTCTTTGAGTGTGTTGTCTAAGGCCTTCTGTATTCTTGTTCCCATGTGTAAAATCTGAACAAATAATGGTAATAACAGCTAACCTTTACTGTGCACTTACTTAATACCAGGTTCTGTGCTGACACGTTCCATATATTATCTCATTGAAGTCCAACAGGTACAGATTATTCTAATTTTCCGGCACTGAGGTTCAGAGAGTTGAAACAACTATTCTGTGGAGCTGTTAAAAGTAATGCAAACAAATGACTCTACATGTTGCTTAGTGCATGGAAGGTAGTCTATAAAGAGCAACTATTTTTATAAAATATTATCTTCACAGCCCTAGGTGGGTGGCCAAAAGGTTGAGGGTTCAATTCTTGGTCAGGGCACCTACCTCGGTTGTGGGTTCAGTCCTTGGTCCGGGTGCATATGGAAGGCAACAAATTGTCTCTCACATTGATGTTCTTTCTCTCTCTCCCTCTCCATCCCTCCCTTTCTCTCTCTCTTAAAATCATATACATATCCTTGTGTGAGGATGAATAAGGGTAGTAAAAAAGAAGTAAAATATATATAACAATAGCTGATTTATTTAGAAAACCAGATATTTCAAAAACATAAATTGTGATCACCAAGCTATCTGTTCCCATGGGTCAAAGTTTTCTGATTAGTAATAAAATGTGAGTGAGTAGTTTTGAGGTTCTCACACTGTATTTCTGTCTAAATAATCCCTCATAGATCACCCCCTGCTGCAGGAAGTCCTGGCATCATCTTGGCAAATTCTTCCTCCTTGGTTCTCTTGATAATGATAAGCAACTATGTTGCTGGTTTATGTATTTAGTATATTGCATTTTTAATAATTATTTTAGAGTATAGTTTTTCTGCCTATGAAAAAAGTTTGCTGCAAACCATAGGCCATATTACGGCAGCAGCCTCATACAATCTCGTGCTCACTGAGTTTCTTGAGCGCATCATTTGTCTCTTGTACCTGATTTGATCTCACATGTTTTGTATAGTAACACGCTGTGCAGGCTATGAAATCACCTAACAGCCCGTTTCTCAGAAGGAATCTCCATTGTTAAGAAGTGCCTGACTATATCAGCAGCTCCAAATTCTGTAGTACGTAATTCAGCGGGGTTTCCTCCTCGATGTCCCCATCTTTCCCCCTCCCCCTATCCACCCACACATTGGCTAAAAGGACCATGGCAGAGTCTCTTCACTTGTTACTAGAGGCGGACGGGAAGAGTCAAGTACCTCAGCACAATTAGACAAAAACACCACAGACTCATTCAGTACACTCATCACTTTGGATGATTTATGCAACACGGCCCTGCCTCCCACACATCCTGATTACTTTAGATCTTCATCCCCAGGTTTCTTAAAGGAGGTATGTCTGCAGCAAAAAAGAAGTGAAATCAAAGTTCTCTACTGAGACAGGTATCTTGGATATGCTCTGCAATTAGTAATCTATGCCCCATACAGATTATCTTAAAAATCTTGATTGTGGCAGACAATAGGCCACATATATGATTCCATTTATATGAAATATCCAGAATAGTAAATCCAGAGAAGCAGAAGGCAGATTGATGATTGCTTAGAAACTGGGGGGCGGGGGAGATACAGAGTGATGGGGGTTTTCTTTGGGGGTCATACAGTTTTGGAAGTAAATACAGGTGGTTGTTATACTACAGTGTAGGTTCAAAGGTCACTGAATTGTACACTCTAAAATGGTTAATTTATATTATGTGAATTTGACTTCAGTAAAAAAAAGAATTCCTGATTAATCCAGAGACTTCAAGGGACTAAACCCTATCTGCTATCCAAGGCTCTTAAGTTCAAGCACACCAGGGCTTGACAGGCCAGCCTCACCTACAAAAACTAAACCTGGATCTTGCTCTGCTGTTAAAAAAGATTTTGGATGCTGCAAAAAATTAAATTTAAATTAGAAACCTTGAACTGTAATGAAACTAGTATTTATGGTGTTTTCTACATGTTGCATGGTACTGCCTACTCACTACGAACCAGCAAGTTGAACAGTTAGGGAAAGCCCTGGCCAGATGACTCAGTTGGTTGGAGCATCATCCCACACACCAAAAAGGGTGCGGGTTCAATTCCCAGTCAGGGCACCTATCTAGGTTTTGGGCTTGATCCTTGGTCAGGGTGCATATGGGAGACAACCAATTGATTTCTCTCTCTCTCTCTCTCTTTCAAAAAAAAAAAATCAATAAAAACATATCCTTGGGTGAGGATTAAAAAAAAAAAAAACAGGAGGAAATCAATCGGCTTAAGTAGAAAAAATGTCCTATTGTTTTATTAAATATAAAATATTATAGGTGCAGAACCTTTGAAAACATGATCTTGTTAATTCCCAGAACCACAGAAGTATTGACAATTTACAGCTGTGAAGTTACTCACTTAATATCACACAATTATGAGTGCCACGACAGGACTGGCCCTGAAACAACCCCCACTCTTCTGTGTTAGGATGAACAGGATCACATAAATACACATTTTATTATACCTAGAACTCTGTTGATTTGAGATCTAGGAGT
>VMDR010020775.1:0-17311 GCA_007922815.1 Macrotus californicus | reverse complement strand
CCTCCCCCTTCCCCTCTGGCCATTGTTAGATTGTTCTTAATTTCAATGTCTCTGGTTGTATTTTGTTTGCTGATTTCTTTTGTTGATTATGTTCCAGTTAAAGGTGAGATCATGTGGTATTTCTCTCTCACCACCTGGCTTATTTCACTTAGCATAATGCTCTCTAGTTCCATCCATGCTGTTGCAAAGGGTAAGATCTTCTTTCTCTCTGCTGTGTAGAATTCCATTGTGTAAATGTACCACAGTTTTTTGATCCACTCATTGACTGATGGGCACCTAGGTTGCTTCCAGCATTTGGCTATTGTAAATTGTGCTGCTATGAACATTAGGGTGCATAGGTTCTTTTGGAGTTTTTTATTTTTTTATTGTTGTTCAATTACAGTTGTTCCCATTTTTCCCCCATTACTCTCCCCTGCCCCACCCATCCCCGCTCCAACATTCAATCCCCCCCTATTTTCCTTGTCCACGGGTCCTTTATACATGTTCCTTGACCCTTTCCCTTTTTCCTACATTATCTCCCTCCCCTCTGGTCACAATCAGTTTGTTCTTTATTTCCATGCCTTATCAAATTTAAGAGAAATTTGTTTGCCAAGAATATATAATCAATAAAAGAAGGCAGAGTCAAAGAGAGGCATATACATCTTCCTGAGATGTATTTAAGGAAAAGGTTTTCAAGCACAAACACACCTTTCCTTCAAGTCTGAGACTGCTAACACTGCGCAGAGACAGATGGCTCAGACAGGGCTTGTCACGCCCAGTCACTCGGGAACAGTAAACACTTGGCTTGTGTGCCAAGGGTCGTCTTGCAAATTAATATCGTAGAGTCTTACTGTTTAATCCCCAAAACATTAAACATGTTCTCCATAATGCATAGATTTTTCAATACAGTTTAATAGGCTTGTATCAATTTTCTTTCCTCCAAAACATCTAAATGCTATAGACCAGTAACTGATCCTTATGGTGAGAAAGTAGCACCAACCGCTCCTGGCCCCTAAAGTGTGTGAGCCTTAGCAAAGTCAGGGAGAGAAAGGGTGTCACTAGAGTGTCTGCATCCTTCTTTCCTTCTCAAGTGCTGGCCCCCTGGCCCGTCTTCTCTCACCTCCACTCCGTAGCTGTCCTTGACCCCTTCCACTCCCCCCACCCCAGCTTTGCTCTCACAAGTGTACATCTGTTGTAACTGCCCTCACCACAATCAACCATATTTGAAGTATTGGCTCTATTTCACATTTCTCAAAAAAGAAAAGAAAAGAAGGGGGAGGATAGCTCTGAAGAATCTCTGGCTAGGTAGAGGGAGTGCTTAAGAAAGCGGGGAAAGGTGAAGGGATTAAGGGGGACAGACTGGCCATTACAAAACAGTCACAGGGATATAGAGGGTGCAGTCAGTGATAGTGTGATAGCTACACACAATGTCAGATGGGTAGGGACTTTCAGGGGGAGGGAATCACTTTGTAAGTTATAATAAATGCCTCACCACCAAGCTATACACCTGAAACCAATGTAATATTGAATGCTGACTATAACCGAGAAATAAAAAAAGAAAGGGAAAGTAGGCATTATTGTCCTAGTTTTCCAGATGAAGGTTTAGGAAAGAATAAATCCCACCACATGAAGCATCATTGTGTCAGGTACCACATTGGATGTCTTGCTTCCTTATTCGAATATAGTCTTTACAATAACTTTCAGAGTAGGTGATATTAACACCGTGATTCAGAAGAAGGAACTCACATGAGGAATTGTTAAATAAATAATACCCCCTAGCTCGACCCCTTACCCACAGTTTCACTCTACAAGGTTCTGATGACTCCCAGTCAACCATGGTCCAAAATTATAAAGAGGGAAATTACAGAAATAAACAACTCATAAGTTTTAAATTGCATGTCATTCTAAGTAGCATGATGAAATCTCAGGCAGTCCCGCTCCATCCCACCCAGAGTGTGAATTACCCCTTTGTCCAGCGTCTCTGTCCTGTGTATGCCTTCCCGCCTGATTGTCACTTAGTAGCTCTCCATTACAGATCAACTGTCACAATATCATAGGGCTTGTATTCAAGTCACCCTTACTTTACTTAATAGTGGCCTCAAAGCACAAGACTGGCGATGCTGGCAATTGGAATATGCCAAAGAGAAGCCATAAAGTGTTTCCTTTACATGAAAACATGAGTACAGTATAAGGTATAAGGTATAATAAGGTATTTTGAGAGAGAGACCACATTCCCATAACTCTTAATGCAGTATATTGTTATAATTGTTCTATTTTATTAGTTACTGTTGTTCATCTCTCACTGTGTCTAAGTTATAAATTAAACTTTATCATAGGTATGAATGCATTGAAAAGATCATAGTGTATATAGGGTTTGGGACTAGCTACGGTTTCAGGTATCCATGGGGACCTTTGAACTTATCCCTGGTGGCTAGGGGGACACTACTGTACCTCGCTCACCCTTTAGCTGAGGATAAAGACAGGCCAAAACCCAGGCCTCCTGACTCCTGTTCCAGTGCTCTCTCCATGGGTCCAAGCTAAAGGCAGCACTTCCCAGGAGAAGCTCCCACTGTACTTCGCCAGTTACGTTCCTTCTTCATTCCTGGCTTTTTATCAGCATTCTCTGGTCCAAGAAAGAACGTGGTTTTTATGGAAGCACACTCACCCTGCGTAAAATTTATTGGATGCTCTGATTCAGAGTTAGTTACAGAAAAAAAATGTCACAGTGTAGTAACATTATATTTAATGAGGTGAAACATTTTTTCCATCTTTCTCTTGGTATTTTAGACATTCTTCTCCTCGGTCAGAACACCAGCGCTTTACCCTGGATCCGCCAGTTTACAGCCCATTTGATCACGGTTAATGCTAATTGACACCGTGTGCCTATTGGCACCGTGTCTGCCAGTGTCACTTTGCAGTTAAAATGCTGTCTAAAGTGTTATTTGGAACTTTAAGGAACAGAAGAAATAAAATCATCAAGCTACAAATGTTAGCTGGGAGATCAAGTTCATAGAAACTTCTGGAACCTTGGAAATTAACTAAATTAACTGAATCTTCCTAGACCAGTAAAAGAAAGCCAGCAATAGTTAAAATTGCTGACTTTCTATAAGCTAAACCTAGTTGGGGGTATAAATTCAGACCACAGAGAAAACTTGTTTCCTTCCCCTTCTGGTACCTGTTCAGCTCTCCGAATTCATAGCGTTTGCAATCAAACCCGCTTACACTCATGAGGCATTTTCTAAGTGCCCTGAGACTTCAAATAAAATGTGCAGCTGGTTAAAGGTTTGCGTTCCCTGTCTCCAGATAGAAATTTATATTGGATCTGGGACACCATCTGGGTAAGACAAGCGATTAGGGCGGTAGCTGCAAACTTCTTGCTTAGCAATTTTACTAGATGTTATGTTCTTTTTACCATGATATTCAGCATGTTCTAGGAAGTTTTGGCAAATACTTATTCCCTTTCCGCTAGGCTTATGAAATGTAGGTAGGCTTGGAATGGACACAGTGGGGGAAGGTTGTCTAAACATCAAATTCTTTCAGGTAAGCCGAATCCCACCCCCTAACTGCCAGCTGCCGCCTCCCAGGAAAACTGTTGGCCCTAAAATGTACTACAATTATTCCTCAGTGATTAAAGCCAATCATTTACAGTAAGTGGTTCGCTTTAAATACAAATCAGTGACAAAGTGTACCAAGTTTCAAAATAAAAATGCTGAACGTAAACATAACAGATTGTCCCAGTCCCAGGAGAAGGGTGTCAAGGCCGCAGGCGTCGGCGTTTTCGGGGCTCGGCGGCGTTCTGGCTGGCTGCTGGCTGCCTTGGCACTTCCAGTTCCACCTCCAGAGCAACTGCCTTGCTCCCTCCGCTGCCGCTACCTCTCGCACACGCTGGTCTCTCCTCCAGGCACCTTTGGCCCTGAGTCAACACAATTGCGTAAGGGTGGAGAGATTGAACCTGCTCTTCTCACTCCACGCAGCTCAGTAAATTTGTTTTTTTTTCTTTTTCTTCATGTTCCACCTTGACCTTTCCTGTGCCACTGTCACATGATTGGACCCAGCCTTTAAAAATGAACAAACACTTTGTTTAGCATCTACGCAGACCTATTCTTTTCTGTAAACTAAAATTTATACATCTTTTAGTTTACAGAAAAGAATGGGTCTGCCTAAATGCTAAAAAAAGGTTTTGTTCATAAAAATGGTAAATTATTTTTGTTGATTTAAGTAATTTTTAAAACACTTTACTACTTCTCTTCTCCTTTACCCACCAAAAGAAAAGCAAGATTTTAGAATGATTTTCCCAGGAAACTGCCTTCCTACCTCACTCACTGCTGATGCCAAAGACGTGGAAATAGGTTCTAATGAGGTCCTCATAAAAGAAATAGAAAAGCAACACGTGCCCCATTGGCCACTTGTCTTATCCTTTGGTCAACTGATTTGCTGCATAAACCCCAAAACAATGCACTAGAAGAGAAAATGAAGAGCTGGGCTTGGGTTATCAGTTTCCATCCAGCTGTGTTCACTTCCTACCACGACAGATTCCCGGAAGTGCAGCGGTGTAAAACAACACAAATTTGTTCTCTTGCATTTCTTAAGTTAACAGGCCAACAGGGTCTCACTAGGGCAGAATCACGGTGTCCGCAGGGCTGCATGCCCTGCAGGAGGCTTTGGGAATACACCCATTTTCCTCACCTTTCCTGGTTGCTAAAGGACGCCCATATTCCAGGATTCGTGGTCCTTTCTGTCATCTTCAAAGCCAGCGAGGCTGCATCTGTAACCATTCTGTAATTTCGTCTCCCTTTCTCCGACTACAGCCAGGAAAAGTTCTCTGCCTTGAAGAGCCTGTGCAGTTGAGTTGGGTCCACTTGGATAATCTAAGACCATTTCCCCATCTCAATGCCCTTAATTATCACATCTGCAAAGTCCTTTTGCCATGTAACGTAGCCGTAGGCCCTGGGGTCAGCACGAAGACGTGTGTGGGAGGGAGGTCGTTAGTCGCTTACCACACCAGCTGTCAGCGTTTCGTTCCCTGCGGGCAGAGTCGTGGCTTAATTGTCTGACTTCGCAGTGAATCTAACTTCTCGTGGGAAGGCTCAAATCTGTCTCTAAATCCCATCTGTTTTCATCTAGGAGAGCTCCTTGGTGTGCTTCTTCCAGCATTCAAAAGCAGTTGGTTGCAACAATAGCATTTAATCTGTTGCGCAATTTTTTTTTTTCCATTTAAGAGATCATCTAAGGACCCCATAGTATTTGGTTGTGTTTTCTGAGAAGTTGCGGAGCCTCGGTAGGTCACAGCCAAATGCTGCTTGTGTTTTATCTCACCTGCATCGAGGGGAGGGGCCCACGTAAAATGGGGGGCGGCGCCACTGCTGGCGATTTCACTCGCCTTGGGAGGGGGGACAACTTAGCTAGTATCATAAGCTCTCCTGCCTTGCATTGCCCAGTTCTCTCTAACATGTGAAGGCTTCTCTCTCACCCGTCTTTGATAACACAGAATGCCCTAAACTTTTCAAGAATTAGTTGACTTTCCCAGACTGTACCTTTATTTTTTTTTTTCTTTCTCTCCGCATGGTCACGACCACCACAGAAAAAGAAAGCCTGTACTTTCACACTAATAGCCCCAGCTTATAAAATTATTACTTGGAAGCTACATGCTGAATTTTAGGCACTCTGTATCACAAGAAGGTAAAATTGTTCTGTTAATTACTACTATATTTTCTTGATGTTATATGTCTCTATTCTACCTTGGAACTCTAAGCCAGCAGCAAACTGCTTTATGCCCTAAGATAAGTATGAATACCCTGGTGACTGAGAGAAGCACAACAGGACCTTTAAAGAAGTAAATAATCCTGTGCACAGAGATTGTAGACATGATATTTGGATTCTCCCAAATCCAACAGTTCCCAAACATTTTGGCTTCTGCATCCCTTTGCACTTTCTGAGAAGCGCAAGCGGCTTTTCTTTATATGAACGACGTCAATTGATATTTCTTACTAGAAATTTAAGTTGAGAATATTTCAATATTTATTTTATCATTTTAAATAATCATAAACCCATTAAATGTTAACATCAGTAATATTTTATGAAAAATAACTATACTTTCCAAAAGTAATCCATGAAAAGAATAACATAGTTTTACATTTTTGCAAATCTCAATTGTCTGGTTTAACGGAAAGTTCTATCTACTGCTGCGCTCGATCTGTTGAAATCTGTTGTTTTGGCTAAAATATGCACAGAAAATTCAGAGGTGCAATTACAAAAGGGAGGAGCATTTAATAACTGTTTCAGATCATCGCAGATATTCTTCGTTGATACCACACCAAAATTCAAATCGTGGTATTTGTCAAAGTGCAGCTGCTGTGAATGTTTCCGATGCTGTACACTCATAAGCAAATGTAAACAAAAACATAGGTAATATTTTACCATTATTATGAAAATAGATTTGACTTCACAGAGCCTGTGACTTTGTCTCAGGAACCCCTGGAGTCCGCCCCGCCTTGAAATCCCACCACTATGCCTACTAGCTGCTCAATAGGCAAACTCAAGCTCTCGCTGTGTGAACCTCCCTTAAATCAAAATAAGTCAGGACAGAATGGCTTTTCTTGTAAATACAGTTTAGTCAGCTCTCTCTTCCCAATAAAATGTTCTATCAAGTGGTAGAAAAGTAATGTGTGGAGTTAAAGAGCTTTTGTTAAAGTTCTTTTGCAAGTCAATTTATTGGTTCTTCCTCCTAAAAGTGTTTTGTCTTCCTCTCAAAGGGTACATTCTTCCACCCACTATGTGACCCATGCTGATAATCTATCTGAGAATTTCCATCAGGGTGTTCCTGGTTATGATCCCCAAAGTTGATTGTAATCTCCAGAGTATGGAGAAAAATAGCAAGTAATCTTTCATGTGGGTACAGGTTAGGCAGGTGCAACAATGAGTTTGCACCATATTTCCTGAAGGATAGTTACAGCATTGGTTACAACCAAAGAAAATATGGTGGAAATCATTACGGTGTGTTTTTAAAAGGTATTTGTCCCTTGGAAGGCAATAGCAACAAAAATAACACTGGGCATTAGCAAAAAAAAAAGATGCTAAGATGCGAAAAGTAAAGCATACAAGTCTGTTGTTCCTCATGCAGCGCTGACTCATACACCTGGAATACTGTGACTAATTCTGACTTCCATACCTCAAAAAAAACATAGCTGAGCTGGAGGAAGTCCAGGGAAGTCAACCAAAATGCTTAAGAGAATGGAGAATGAGAGATTAAGAAAAGGAAAGAGGGTTAAAAGAGTGATTGAAGTCTGCAAAATCATAAAAGGTGTGGACAGCATATTGAGTTATTAACCAAATCAAATCTCAAACTGTCTTTAACTTGTGGAACTTGTGAGTGGCATGAGGTTAAATGTAATTAGGTCCGGGAAGGGTTCCTGGATGAGAAACAATGTAGGGTGGAACTTCGGGGTACACCTCTCTAATGTCTCCGGGTGGCTGTTACAAAGAACAGCCATGCCTGCCATTAATAAAGTGTCCCTTGGTGCCGTCAGATAAAATATTTTCTTATACTCGTATTTGTATAGCTTCAATACAAAGATTATTTTATAAGGATCCCTTGCTTTCTCGCATTCTTCTGCCTCATGAAAGGGGTTCTTAGCTCTACTTACCCTGTCTCCCTGTCTCCTGACCTCCAAGAAGCTCCCACTTTTGCCAGACTGGTTCATTCAGGCTTTTTTAGGCAGAATCAGGAGGGCAGCAGGGAAGAAAAGTGTAGGAAATAGGGCTGGTGCTAGGGGAAGAGTTTTCCTCTGTGAGGGACATTTGAAAAATAAAGGCCCAGATACACCTGCAGAGCAGAAGCACAGTGGGTGGGAAAGAAGTGGGAAAAGAAATTTTTTTAAAGCATTGCCTTTGAGAGATGTGAAGGGTTTAAGCAAATTTTGGTTTCTGTGCTACACTCTTTTGCCCACAATATACCCCAGATCTAACCACACCAGTCAAGACTTTACGGACGTTCTCCATGTGGGCTCCTTCAGTAATGCCCTCTGGGATTCCTTGGTGAAACACCTAAAATTCTTAGTTAATATTCCTGCTCTACCACATGACACTTTGCAATATAAAGTGGTTAAATTAAACCCCTTGGAGAACCTCATAAGTTAGGTCATTGGAGCATAAGAAAGAATCTGTCACCAGAGGACTTTTGCTAAGTTAATTACAGATAAAACCAACACAAAGTGGTTAGAAGCAGAGGTTAAAATTTCACCCATTTGGACTTTGTGTAATAATGAATTAAACTGCTGGAGTATACGGCGTTCTGCTGAGAATTTGATTTGGAAACAGAAAAACCAACCAATGAGTGGTTTAAAGGTAACGTAACATAAGCTGATCAACACTTTACCTCCCCTTGATTTTATGATGCTCTTTGTCATGGGAGCCGTGAGGTGAATGAGAGAGTCTATGTGCGCTTTTCAAGTAGAGATATTTTCTCTACATATGTATAGACAACGAATCACCTAAATACATGGTAACTCAGGCACTGTGACAGCAGCCCAATACCAATTCATTTCTTAAAAAAGTTAACATATTCCACAAATCCAGAAATCACCATAAAAAGCAGCCAGTCCTAGGGAGGGGAAATCAGGAGTAGGAGTGAAGAGAGAATCAGAGGACAGTGAGTGCTACAAACATGGAAAATGGAATGAGAAGAACCAGTTTTCTGTTTTCTCTATTGGAAAAGAAGCAAATAACCCTGCTTGGATGTGTGTACTTCACATAAAA
Organism: Macrotus californicus; assembly: GCA_007922815.1. NCBI lineage: Eukaryota > Metazoa > Chordata > Mammalia > Chiroptera > Phyllostomidae > Macrotus > Macrotus californicus. Next base: position 8,578 of record VMDR010020775.1, on the reverse strand, counting down.
TACATTCGCTGTTTTTTAAGACTTTGGGTAACATTCCTACACTAAGAATTGATCCAAATTCCAAGTTCTTTATTAAACAGGCTTTGCATTGCATGGTTTGCAAGAAAAATTCTCCTGATTTTAACTATGTGGTTAATGCCTCCCATATTCCATGATAAGATTTTATGGCCCTTCCTTCGGCTGGTGGCACTCACTAAAAACAGACTCCAGAGCCTTATTATGTTTCACTTTCCTTACGGCCACTATAAATTCGAGACCCTGATTTTTAATATGTTCACCGTTAAAATATATTAGCTAAAAACTCTAGGTACATTTAATAAAAAACCCAGGTCCCTACCACACTCCCCTCTGGTAATACTCCTTTTCCTCCTCAAATACCACCTTCTCTTAATTGCTCCAAAGGAGGAGGGAGAAGCTTTCACTATTGTGTACGACTCAGAAATGAAAAAACACTTTCTGTATGTATGAAAGGCACCACAGATACCTTCAGTGTCCTCAGCTCTCATTTTTCCCTATTCACCAACCGCGTTCAACAGCAAATACCTGCAACTCTCTGTATGAGGGGCCTTCTGGGTGCAGAGTGTAACTGACCCAGGAGCAGTGCGGGCCAGGCCGGAAAAGCTGGGGAGTTGAGGCCCCTTGGAGCGGCCCTCAACCATCAGTTGCCAAACTGACAGACCGGCGTCAGAGGACTCTCTCTCTAGCATCCTTGCCTTCAGGTACAACAGCCCTGAGGCATGTTCTACATGGGTTTTCAGAGGTCCAAGAGGGGATGAGTCCTGGTACCCTGCAGCGGTTACCTGCTCAGTGATGTATTTGTCCTGGCTCCCTCCACTTCCCTGTCTCAATGCCACAATCCCTGAACAGCACTCCCTGGGACCCCCTCCCAATACAGATTAATTACTTGCACCTCAATCCTTATAGGGGATCCCAACTTGACTCAGAGGGTAGACTGAACAAGGCTCACCGCTGGAAAAGAAAAAGAATCAAAAAACTTTAAAAGCTATTCATCTAAAGGAGGAGATCAATAGGGCCAACTTCACCTTCATTCAAGTCTGTCCACAATTTGAACTCACAACAGAACAAGGCAGAGATCCAGAAAAGCTTCAGAGAGCAGGTCATGTTTCAAAGAGGTCTCAAAGGGTGAATACAAGTTCATCTGGGCCGAGGTGTCCAGAGGACTGCCAAGGCAGAGGGACAATGAACTCACAACCAGGAAAACACAGCACCCTCGGGGTGAGAGGGCAACAGTGCAGGTGAGGCAGGAAAGGGGCTCAGGGCCTTGAGCATGATGCTGAATCCTAAGAGCATCAATTCCATCCTATGAGAGAAAATAAGTGTTTGATCAGGGGGTGAATACATTCCAGTTGTTTAGAAACATAGGAGCAAGCATATAAGACAGATGTTTAGAAATAAGAATAGTATAAAATTTTCAAATTTCATAAGTTTGTTGTAAAGCTAAATAAAGGCTTTGACTAGTTAGACCACTTGGGGAAGTCTACTATTATCCACCTGCGTGCGGACTTGACTGTCCGCCTTCCTCTCTGGGCCATAAACTCTGTTAAATGCATGTAGCGGGGGCTTAAGAAATACATGTTTAAAGAAATTATTTTAATAAGTTAATTTGCCTCGAGTATCTTGTTACTCACTTTAGATGCATTAGCTATTTAGGACCATAGATAGCTAAGAAACCTAAAGCTGAGAGAATCATACATAAACTTGTTCGGTCAGTAAGGGAGGGCCTGAATTTTACTCCCCAGCCTGCCTGAATGGAGCAGACTCTCCTGACCACCACCCTCTGCTGCAGGGGAAAATGACAGTGACATGTATGGGGTTGTGTTAGCGTGAAGAGAGGTGGGAACATTTTGCTGCTCAGTATTTTCTGTTACATCATTGTCTTGAGACTTCTTCAGAAAATGGTCTTCTGCATGATAGATCTTTTTTTCTGAGCTTTATCTCATACAGAGTCTAATTTACTAATTAATTTCTCATCATCCTTTCCCAACTTGGGCATCTGGCTTCCCACGATACTGTATTATGTCATTCCAGATACATTTTTCCTTTGCCTATGCTTTCCCCTAATTTTTACAAAGCTGCAATAAAGTGGGAAAATGCCCTACCATAAGGGCTCGTCAATTTTGTGAAAAATATCGATACACTTCCCAGCACAGGTAGGGTGTGGGAAGTGCTTTAGAATAAGGCAGGAAGAGGGAATGAGATGAGGCTGAACCATACATAGAATAAAGGCTAGGAAAAATCAGTTCCGGTTTAGAAACAACTGAAACCAGATAATATTCCCACTGAAAAGAACGTGGTTCTAGAACACCTGTGGTGGCATGGGATTGAGAAACACACAGGAGGCTAAACGCAATCCTTATTTTTAAAGAAAAATAAGCTGTTTGATAATAGCTACCCAGAGGAAAAGTTCAGTGTGACGGATAAACTTGTATAATAACAGAATCACTATGTATTTTAAATATGCTGCTGTTTTGTTAATGAAATTAGAATCATTTACAATATACACATATCATTGTGCTTGTTTCAAACAAAAAGTGGTTTGAAGAAAGAGAAAGAGAGTGAGGTCCTAGTGAATTAAGAAAATCAGATCGACTTGATTAATGGTAAAACAAAGCAGTGGATGAAAATACCAACAATTCTTGCACAATCTGTCACTAATTGTGTACAACAAGCTCCCGCATGAGCCAGGGTATTATCCTGGCCCACAATCCTGTGCCGTTTCCCAGAGAAATCTACTTCTACCCCACACAGCCAGTCCCTCCTCCCTCCCTCCCTCATCTTCTGCAAAAAAAAAAAAAAAGAAAGGAAATTCTGGACACCACAGCCTTTTCAGCTCCACCCTGGCTGGAGTGTGGCTCTCAGTTAATGCCTCCTCTTATGGGCTTCTCATCTGTTAACTTTGTCTCCCAGCCCTTCCGGTGTATTGCGCTTGAGGACGTTTTAGGCTCCTCTGCTTTTACCTGTTCCCAAGGTGCAGTCTTGCTCATTCTCTGGCTCTGCTTGCAGCTGACCCCGCCCAACCAAGCACAAGGGTAACCCCACTTGGCTGCTCCACTCCCCAGGAGTGGAAGTAGCCATTCACCACATATGAGCAATCCTGATGAAGTTTGGAGGAACCCAGTAGCTTCGCGAGTGCCCACCCATGTATACTGGAAACGCCTCTGAAAATGCAAATGCTGGTAAAAAAGAATACAGCTGATCTTCATTATTTCCAGATTTGCCTACTCACTACAGTTTATGTGTAACCCCAGAATCAATACCCAGGGAGCTTTTGTGGTCATTCATGGACATACACGGGGCAACAAAAAGTTTGAGTCACCCAACATACACATCGCCAGCTGAGAGGAAATTTAGGAATAAACTTTAATATAAACTTAAAAAAACGTAGTGTACAGTGGAATCCCAGGTCTTTGGATGGACTAAGTTTTTTAAGGAAGTGAATCTGATAGAAAGGGCAGAAAACTGCCAAAGGAGTGGAATAGAGATTTGTTACAACACAACCGCCTCGGCTACCTGCATAAAATTGCCTGTTGCTTTTTCAAAAGGCACCTGAAAACTCTCTGGGTGAGTTGTTTCCCTTTAAAATATAATAAGAATATCCATATATCAGCCAACGGACATTGAAATCGTTGCTGTGCTGGTCATTCCTTGGAAGGAAGGTACCCAGAAGAGTCAGTGAGGGGGACTCCCGGGCCTTTTATCCCCAAGGGTTCTGCATCTCCCAAACTGGCCACAGGCCTTATAGATTTCCTTTTAAAATGCTACAGTCCTGGCAGGTGTGGCTCAGTGGGTTGAGCGCCAGCCCGCAAACCAAAGGGTCGCTGGTTCGATTCCCAGTCAGGGCACATGCCTGGGTTGCAGGCCAGGTCCCCAATAGGGGACATGTGAGAGGCAACCACACATTGATGTCTCTCTCCCTCTCCCTTCCTTCCCCTATGTCTAAAAATAAAATGCTGTGAACGATTACTGTATGTGTCACAGCACACTTGCACCTCAGCCATCTTTTCTGTCATACAGGGAGGCCTGGGGTGGTGGCAGTGGTGTGGCACCAAGTCGCTCAGCTGGGAGCCAGACAGAATTCTCAGTCCTTCTCTGTTGTTTATTACCCCAGGGTCCTTGGAACATCACAGAGTTCCCAAGAGCCTCGTTGCAAAAGAGGGGGGGCGGGCAGAATAAGAGGAAGACATACGCCTGGTGTTAAAAACTATACAGCAATATCACAATAATATAAAACTAACCTGATTTTTAAAATGGGCTAAGGACTTAATAGACATTTCTCCAAAGAAGACATCCAAATGGCCAACAGGCATATGAAAAAATGCTCAACACCACCAATTGTCAGAGAAATGCAATTCAAGACCTTAATAAGATATCATTTTACACCTGTCAGGATGGCTATTATCAAAAAAAAAGAGCAATATTGGCAAAGATGTGGAGAAATTGAAACCCTTGCATTCTGTTGGTGGGAGTGAAAGATTGCGTGGCCGCTATAGAAAACAGTATGAAGACTCCTCAAAAATAGAGTCACCCTATGACCCAGCAATTCTTCTGCTGGGTATTTATCCAAAAGAATTGAAACCAGGGTCTCAAAGAGATACTGGCACTCCTGTGTTAACTGGACCACTTTCACTGGAGCCAAGATGGGAAAACAACCCGATTGTCCATGAGAGACAAGTGAATAAAGAAAATGTAGCATAGACATACACTGGAGTTTATCCAGCCACAGAAAAAAGGGAAGTTCTGCAGGATGTGGAAACATGGAAGAACCTCGAGGACATGAGTTTAAGTGAAATAAACCATTCACAGAAAGACAAATGCTGCGCGACCCCATTTAGATGAGGTACCTAAAATAGTCAAATTCATGAAACAGAGTAGAAGGAATAATGGTTTTCAGAGGCAAAGGGGGAGGAAAAAATGAAGAGTTACTGATCACGGGGCACAGAGTTTTCCATAAACAAAATGAGTAAGTTCTAGAGACCTGCTGGACAACACTGCATTGTACACTTAAAAATTTGACAAGCTAGGTCTCCTATTAAGTGTTCTTCCCACAATAAAATAAGATAAAAAATGCATACTGTTGCTATATATCAATTAATAAAATTATCTAATAAAAATTAAGCAAAAGATGCTAAAAGATATCAGAACAAATCTTCCCTGTTCGACTTCTCGTCTAAAACCTTGGCCCCCTCTGGGAGCCTGCTTCTTCATCTATGAGATGCAGCTAATTCTGCCCACCTCACAGCTTGATGACACGAGGGAGTGAGGTCATCTCTTTAAAGTGTCTAGCACAATGCCTGGCACATAGTGAGAGCCCAATAATGATTTTTAAATAGTGGATGATACTTGAGCTTCTCTCCAGCCCAGACATAAGCAGCCAGCACTGCCTTGCCATTTTCTCTTTCTTTCTGACCCAGTCTGTTCCTTATTAAAGTGCTGCAGCGTTGTGGTGAAGAAAAAAACTGATTCAGTCCTTTTTGAGCATTAAAAAGCCAACCAGCTGGCACCAATACCCCAGTGATGATTCTAAGTGCCACAAGTGGGCCCCATCTTCTCCGATGGAAAGATGAGAACACCGCTTGCTCAAGGTCACACATGTAGAGGAACCATCCAAGAGAGGTTTGAGACTCAGGGCCCCCTCCAAGCCCTCTGGCTATACTTGTAAACTTGTAAATAACTTACTAGGGTTACTAACACACTTACTATTTCTCTCTAATTTGGGTTTTTTCCAATTGTAGTTATAAACATACCCCTCTGCGCAAATCTCAAGGCCAAATACTGAGTCCCACAACCAAAGCCTCTGTTTTAACCCTTTCTCTGTAGATCCTTGTGTATAACCTTTAGACCACTAGAACAAAAAAATTAATATGCTAATTAGATATTTTATAATTTCACAGTTAAATAGCAAAGGCAGCACTCCAAACCTCAGCTAGACATTTGCATAACTGCATTACTAGCATTCACATGAGCCACGATGAAAGTTAGGGGAGAGAACTTGCTTATTTCCTGTTAACTCCAGAGCAGAACGTGACTCTTGTTTGCCCTTACGAAGAAAGCTTAAGTGCTGTGTTAAAACCAGACACCACACTTGGACTATTTTATGGTTCCTGGTCGCTCTGAGGGAGCAGCAGCAAGTTTCAGAGGAAGGAAAAAATGTTTGCTGGAAAATTACAGTTATTCCAAACGAATTGCATCAAATACTCAACTTTTATTATGTGTATGCATTTGCTTCCTGACTTTTGACAGATGAGCTTCTCACCACACATATTGTCTCTTGTAAAGATTAATTTCTTCAAGGTCAGTTTCTCCCAAATCTCTTTATGTATGCTCGGTAGGAAAAAGAGCAGATGACAATCCCAGCCAATCCATACAATGAATTCATCAATAAATAGTTATCGAGTGTCCCTAGAGTCAACCTAGCATGCATTCAATAAGTGCATTCTAAAGGGAATTGAAATTAAATAAATTGTTTAAGAAAGTAACTTTTGGTGCCTGTCTTGGTTTGGATGGCCCCAGATGCAGACCTTCAGAGACAGAATTGGGGTGCAGGCACTCCATGTGGGAGATGATCTCAGGAATCCTAAGCAGGGCAGCAGGAAAAGTGAGACAGGGAAGGGAGATAAACTAAACAGTACCAAGAAGAAAGGTAATTGCTGTGGGCAACTGGGCTTCAAACCCGAAAAGGACACTAAGAGGAACCACGTGAACGGAACCTTACAAACCCCACACAGCCATCTCTACTCCCCTGCTCCTGTACACGCCTCCCCTGCTTCCCAGGTGTCACAGACTTAGGTTCTGCCGGTACTCAGACTGGACCCTCAAGTGCTATCATTCCACAGCCCCAAGTCCCACCTACCATCAGGGGCAAGTCCATTATTCTTCCTAACAATGCTGTCTGCATCCCCAGCCTATGGGTAATTAATCTCACTTGAAATCTCGCTTTTAAATCATTATGGGCGATGTTTATGATCTGGCACTCAACCCTTTTTGCTCATCTATTTCCTAAAATAGTTTCAAGACTGTGCACACCCTACTTAAGTTGGCATCTATATTTTTTTATCAAAAGTTTAAGTAATTGCTAGATGGGACTTCTAGTGAGTTGTAAATATTTAAAATCTAAATATTGTTACTCCATTCTTTTAAATGTTTCCAATGAAATATAAATCCCACAGGAAATTGCCTCTCCTGTTGCAGGGCACGTGGAATTGGCTCATGGGTCTCCAAGACCCGAAAGTTGACAGCTTCTTCGCACGGAGGACTGCACCCGGCAGCCCGGAGGCCATAACCGTGCCACAAAATGAGTATTCTGAGTTACACCGTAAGCGCTATGGATATTGTCTGGATTAGGTGAGAAAAAGAGAAAAAAGGAAGGTCGAGAGGCTCATGAACGTTCAAAGAAGGCCAAAAAGATGATTGGTCTGAAGGCTAAGCTCTACCGCAAACAGCGCCATGCTGAGAAAATACAAACAAAGAAGACTATCAAGATGCATGAAAAGAGAAACACCAAACAAAAGAATGATAAAAAGACTCCTCGAGGAGCAGTGCCTGCATAGCTACTGGACAGAGAGGGACAGTCCCGAGCTAAAGTACTTTCCAATACGATTAAACAAAAACGAAAAGAGAAAGCGGGAAAATGGGAAGTCCCTCTGCCCAAAGTCCGTGCCCAGGGAGAAACAGAGGTATTAAAAGTTATTCGAACAGGAAAGAGAAAGAAAACAGCATGGAAGAGAATGGTTACTGAAGTCTGCTTTGTCGGAGATGGCTTTACTTGAAAACCACCTAAATATGAAAGATTCATTAGGCCAATGGGCTAACGTTTCAAGAAGGCCCATGTAACACACCCTGAACTGAAAGCTACCTTTTGCCTGCCGATACTTGGTGTAAAGAAGAATCCCTCGTCCCCACTTTACACAACTTTGGGTGTTATTACTAAAGGCACTGTCATCGAGGTGAACGTGAGCGAGCTGGGCCTTGTGACCCAAGGAGGCAAGGTCATTTGGGGAAAATATGCCCTGGTTACCAATGATCCTGAAAATGATGGATGTATAAATGCAGTCTTACTGGTTTGACAGTAGCTTCATACAAGTAACTCCCTGTAATTATTGAGGACTATGCACCAATCAGGATAACCTGACTGATGTTTCTGCGTACTACATTATTACTATGGCTTACATGTCTGCAGCCATCAAGAGAACTATTTTATCGTAAAGAACATTAAAGTAGCCCAGTTTTACAAAAATAAAAAATAAATAAATCCCACAGGAAATTGATACTCACCATTGTCCATTTAAAAACATAAATGCCAATGTGTATCTTGTTTTATAATGTTCCTTGAAGTCATATTTTCATTTCAGTTTCCCCCTAGAACTTTATCCTAATATAAATCTTGTGTGAAAGAATTTTGCTAAATAAGCCTAACTCATAATTGACTGAAAAAAGGTGTAAATTGGCATTAATTTTTAATTTCCTATGACCATACAAGTTCAAATTTTTTCAATTTTTCTTCTGATAAAATATCACTATACTTTTCATTTAGTACACAATTAATCAAAAAAATCACGAA
>VMDR010020774.1:0-17317 GCA_007922815.1 Macrotus californicus | reverse complement strand
CGAGCTCTCCAGTGAGGCCGGGAGTTTCTCCCGCTGCCGCGGCCTCAACCCCTAGAGGAGTTTTCAATCAGAGGCTCTGAGGCTTTGTTTCCCCGAGCTGGAACTCTGGGTTGCGGCGTCTGTCTCGCTCCCCAGTTGTTCCTCCCGGTTTATCCCCACAAGGGAGTGGGACTCCCGGTCCGCAGCCGCCAACTCTCCCGCTTTCTGCGCCCTTCCCCGGTCCGCAGCCGCCAACTCTCCCGCTTTCTGCGCCCTTCCCCGGTCCGCAGCCGCCAGCTCTCCCGGCCAGCCGCGCCTTTCCCCGGTCCGCCAGCCGCCGCCCCACGCAAGTACTCTCCGGCCCGTCTTGCCCCTCCTACCAGTCTGGATGAAAGTTTCTCCTTTAGTTCCTTGGTTGTCAGACTTCCATACAGTTCGATTTTCTGTCAGTTCTGGTTGTTTTTTGTTTTAAAATTTGTTGTTGTCCTTCTTTTGGTTGTACGAGGAGGCACAGTGTGTCTACCTATGCCTCCATCTTGGCCGGCCCCAGGCCTTATTCTTTTAAAATTTATACATGAATTTTAAAATACTTTTAAATAACTCAAGAGACTTTCTCTACATTTGCACATGGGTTCAACTACTAACATGCAATAGATTTCTATTTTGAAAATTTGAAAAATCCTTTTAGAGCCTTTCTATAGATAGCCTTTGTATGTGCTTGCAAACCTAGAGAAGTTACAGTCCAGTGCAGTGTTAAGAACTGCCCGAAAACTTAGTATCTTGAAACAAGAATTTATTATTGTTAATGATTCTGTGGCTTGACTGGGCCCAGCTGGACGGCTCCTCCAAAGGTCTTCCTTCGGATCTCCCAAGAGGCTGCCATCACGGGATGGCTGGGGTTGGAGCCCTCTGGAGGTTTGCTGAGAGGCTCTGCGACAGCAGGGTGGTTCCACAGCCTCAGGGCATTTCCATGAGGATCTTTTCCAGGGTAGCTGGACTTTTTATGTGGTGGCTCAGAACTCCCAGGAGCACTAAAGGGAAAACTTGTTATGACCTTCATGTGTCCTAGGCACTTTTGCCCTTCTGAGGCTCTCCTCTAGAAAAAAGGACGCAAATGATATTTTACGACAGCATTGGTATAAAGAGGAATATATTAATGTTATATGCTAAATATTTTCTTTGACCGAAAAGTTCATTTTTTGTTTTCTTCTGGTTGAAAAGGAGTTAGAACATTGCTGGGGGCCATAAAAGTATTGGGGACCCTAAGCACTATGGTATCTAATCGGTAAATTGGCCCTGTCTTCCAGACCTTTTGTTGGTTAGAACAAGTCACAGGCAGCCCTGGGAGGTGAATATGCAGGGTGTAAATATTGGGAAGTAGAATTATTGGGGGCCATCTCTGAAGAGTAGCTATCACTTTTGATTAGGACACAGTTTCAAGAAAGGACATATCAACCTGTTTACGTAAGAGAGGGGTATAATTTTCCGGTGTTGCTGGGAAGGTAGACTTACCGGGTGGCCCACGGGCTATTAGCTGAATTTACATCGGATAATAATATCCTTTGTTCCCTCACAATTTCACTTGAGTTTATGTTCTGCAGTTATTTTGCTTCTTTATTTAATCACATTGACTTATTTCTATTCAGGAGAGTCAGAAAAACCTCAGTAACCTGGGTGTTGGTCAGTCTGTGTGTATCGATGCTGATCTTCAACCTCCTCTTCGTGTTTGGAATCGAGAACTCCAACAAGAACTCAAGTACAAATGACGCCCAAAATACTACTTCTAACAGGAATGAAAAGCCCAAAGGAGACACGGAGGACCCTGTGAATCCCGTGTGCACGGCGATTGCCGCCTTGCTGCACTACTTTCTGCTGGCGACGTTCACCTGGAGTGGGCTCAGCGCCGCACAGCTCTATTACCTTCTGATTAGGACCATGAAGCCTCTTCCTCAGCGTTTCGTTCTTTTCATCTCCCTGATTGGATGGGGTAAGTGTTTGCTTCTCTACTCAGGAATTTAACTTTGTTGAGCTGATTTAATGGAAGCAAATGCCTACTGAAGGCCTAATAGTACAAGGCCTTGAGGTAGGGGAGATGGAAAATCGGTAAAAGTGCCTTCCACCTGGTAGCTCATACTCCTGTGGAGGCGGATGGATCAAGGCAGCTCTACAAGATGCGTAATAAGCTAATTTCAAGATGTTAATTTCCTTCAACATCTCTATTAATCTGATTTGAGATTTAAACCATAAAATACTTTATAGCTACTTTATTTATTTATTGTTTGGGAGGCCTTCAACATCTCTATTAATCTGATTTGAGATTTAAACCATAAAATACTTTATAGCTACTTTATTTATTGTTTGGGAGGGTGTCACAGAATTTTATTTTTTTTTTTAATTAAAAAATATATTTTATTTTTTATGTTACTACACTAGTCCCAATTTTCCCCCTTTTGCCCCCTTCCACCCAGCCCACCCCCCTGCACTCCCACAGACAAGCCCACACCGTTGTCTGTGTCCTTGGGCCATTCATACATGTTCTTTGGTGACTCTCTTTACCTTCTTTCAGTCAGTCCCCATCTCTTCAGTCACTTCTTACAGCTGTCTGTCTGTTCCACGTTTTTATGCCTCTGATTCTGTTTTGCTTATTAGTTTATTTTGTTCATTAGATTCCACTTATAAGTGAGATCATATGGTATTTTTCTCTAACTGGCTTATTTCACTTAGCATAATGCTCTCCAGTTGCATCCATGCTGTCACAAAGGGTAGGAGCTCCTTCTTTTTTACAGCTGAGTGGTAATCAATTGTGTAAATGTACCACAGCTCTTTTTATCCACTCATCTACTAATGGGCAGTTAGCCTGTTTCCAAATCTTGGCAATTGTAAATAACACTGCTATGAACACAGAAGTGCATATATTCTTTTCAATTGGTGTTTCGGGATTCTTAGGATACATTCCTACAAGTGGAATTGCTTGATCAAGAGGCATTTCCATTTTTTGAGAAAACTCCATACTGTTTTCCACAGTGGCTGCACCAGTCTGCATTCCCACCAACAGTGCACTAGTGTTCCCTTTTCTCCACATCCTTGCCAACTCTTGTTTGTTGATTTATTAATAGTAGACATTTTTGGCACATGTGAGGTAATGTCTCATTGTGGTTTTAATTTGCATGTCTCTGATGGCTAGTGATGTTGAGCATTTTTTAATATGTCTATGGACCATCTGTATTGGTGAAGTGTCTATTCAGGTTTTTTGCCCATTTTTAAATTGGATTGTTTGTCTTCCTGGTGTTGAGTCATAGGAGTTCTCTATATATTTTGGACGTCAAACACTTGTGTGACATATTATTGGCAAATACATTCTCCCATACAGTGGGTTCCCTTTTATAATCTGATGATGATTTATTTAGCAGTGCAGAAGCTTTTTAATTTGCTATAGTATCATTTGTTAATTTTTTACTTTGTTTCCCTTGCCTTAAAAGAGATATCAGCAAAAATATTACTAAGTGAGATACCTAAAATTTTACTCTGTTTTCCTTTAGGATTGTTATAATATGATGACTTATATTTAAGTCTTTTATCCATTTTGAGTTTATTCTGGTGTATGGTGTAAGTTGGTGGTGGTCTAGTTTCATTTTTCTGCATGTATTTGTCCAATTTTCCCAACACCATTTATTGAAGAAAATGTCTTCACTCCATTGTATGCTCTTGCCTCCTTTGTCAAATATTATTTGATCATAAAGGTGTGGATTTATTTCTGGGCTCTGTTCTTTTCCATTGATCTATGTGTCTGTTCTTATGCCAGTACCAGACTATTTTGATTACAGGGGCCTTGTAATATAGTTTGACATCAGGTATTGTGATCCCTCCAACTTTGTTCTTTTTTCTCAGATTGCTGAGGCTATTCAGAGTCTTTTTGGTTCCATATAAATTTTTAGAATATTTGTTCTAGATCTGTGAAATGTGCTATTGGTATTTTAATAGGAATTGCACTGAATCTATAAATTGCTTTGGGTTGTATGTACATTTTGATGATGTTAATTCTTCCATTCCATGAACACAGTATATGCTTCTACTTATTTGTATCTTCTTCAATTTCTTTCTTCAGTGTCCTATAGTTTTCCAAGTACCTGATTTTTACCTCCATGATTAAATTTAATCCTAGGTACCATATTTTTTTTGTTCCAACAGTAAATGGGATTGTTTTCTTAGTTCCTCTTTCTGATATAGTTCATTATGGGTGTATAAAAATGCCATTGATTTCTGAATATTGATTTTGTACCCCCAACTTTGCCATTTCTAGCCACATCAATACCTAACTTTAAAAGAAATGCTGTAATAAAGACAACTAGAGCAACTCTTTAAGAAAAATAATTTGAAAACTGTTAACCTAAATCTGAAGGATCATTTAGTATGTTGTCCATAGTGGAAAGAACAAAACATTCTGAAAAAGGGTCAGTTGTATAATTCATTCACGGTCTTTTATAATTAAAAGTCTTGGGTAAATTATTAATTCAATGCCTCTCTTTATCACCTAGGAGTCCCGGCTGTCGTGGTGGCTGTGACAGTGGGAATCGTTTTTTCTCAGAATCCTTCAAAGTGGGATTTAAAATACCGACAAGAAGAAATGTGAGTTTGGTGGGGATGGGTGGGGTGGGGGGCCAAGGTGGGGTGAAAATGGAGACATCTGTACTTGAACAACAATTTAAAAAAAGATTTCCCTTTAAAATTGAAAAAAAGGAAATGCGAACCTGTATTTTTTAACGTCCATTTTTTTATATGAGTTTAAGTATTCGGTGATATGGAGTGCATGCGTCACCGTACAGTGGCATCTCACTTGATAGTCATATTCCAAGTAGGCGTTTCAAATCTTCAAAGAACACTTTACAGTTTACATATGGTAACATGAAAATTTCCTATGATAAATCCTTTGGTCAAGCAAGTATTTACCTTATAAATTTATGAATTTGAACTTTATTTTGTTGAATTGAATTTTTATTAAGCCTGAAAAATTACAGGACAGAGTAGGTGTGACCCTTAGTAATGGCTTTTCTTAGTCTTGTCATTCTAGTGATGGGAATAACAGTGAGAGTAATACCTGCTCAGGGGTCACTGTGAGGGGTCAAACAAATGTGAAAACATGTTGTATCTTGAAGAGCACTATGCATACTTCTGAGCTAATTCTATGTTTATGTGATTATAATGAAGTTTCCATGGTGATTTACTACACATAGCACATTCTCCCTGTGACTCCAGCCTGAATAACTGACTGACTGTTAGTAATGGAAGCACCTGACTGCATGGTGTTTGCTTTTTATGTGGGGAGGAAGAGAAGAAAGCTGAGCTAAACTTTGCACATGAATTTCTGCTACTGGGTGATAACTGCTCTTTAATTGATCCTCCCTTCTCCTTTGATCATCCAACCATTCTTGTCCTCAGATTCCACCTTAAGACCCAGACCAACTCAAGTAAAACTTTTTAAAACTCTTGGAAACGTGCAAGTACCCACAAGGGGAAGCTGTGGTGTTAGGGTGCTTACCTATTTCCAGGGCTAACCACGTCCAGCTGTAGAATAGGAGACAATCTGTCTGATTTGATTTCAGAAGCCAAATACTTCAGGCACTATTTTCTCTGTTTAATCAGGGTTAAGTATCCTTTAATGAGTTTTAAATTTTGAATTTTACAATTAGAGATTGTGATAAGATCCAAGTATATCATGGGTGAGGTAATTCAGTTCAAATCACATTTTTAACTTTCTACCCTAAACCAGGCACAGGGCTAGACTTCCTCCTATAAAAGCCTTTAGGAGAAAGACACCTACTCTCTTAAATTTATTCATACTTAGCTATAAATAATTAAGAGCAGATTCTTTCCTGAGTACAATATTAGATGTTAGGGAAGACACCAGGTGACTGATAACAGAAGCTGGGAAGAGAGGAAAGGATGTGTAATGTCTGCCTCCTGTTGAACCCTTATCCCCCACGTTCCACCCTATATACAGGCATCAAGGTCACATTCCTTCAGGATTTATTTAGAAAGAGGAGGGACTTTTTTGGTTTTCCTGAGTTATCCTCCCAGTAGTGGAGCCTCAACATCTCACGCTCTCCCCCACTGCTCCCTGCTCCACTGGTGATACCTGAAACCCCTAACCCAGTTCCTGACGTACTGCTCTCTTTGCCAGAAGGACCTAATTATGGGGTAGGTGCAGTACAGGCCATGTTCCTCCTTCCTGCTCTGTCCCCCAAGTCTCTGCACCACCATCATATAGGCTGTTTCCAGACTTTTCTGAAGGATTGGGGTAATCATGAGAAATTATAGTACACAGAGGCGAAGATTATTTGACTATATGCTGTGCATGCTAAAGTTCTCTTCACGGTGTGCTTCATGGCAAAATCACCAAGGAGTTAAACTCTTCATCTGAGGTCCACTTATGATGCTCTCCAGACCTCAGGTCCATAGCTTTTTGTCAGTTCAACCTTGACTGTGTGACTCTCCAATCTTAACTCTAGAAATCTTGCTCTGTGCCTACAAGGGTTAGTCTCACAATAGGATCATTCTTTCTCCTCAGCAGTCTATTTATCATAATTCAAGTTATTATATTAAGGATAACAAAAGGAGAAGCTGCTGTGAGAACAAATTCAGCATGATCATCTCTCCAAGTACTACAAAGGACAGAGGGGATCAGGAGGAGTCCCCTCCTAGGGTACACTTCCTAGTGACCATGTGTATCCAAGCCTATTCTCCTTCTAGGTCACCCCACCTGTCTTAGGTAATTGAGGAATCTTACAGACATTCGTACACACACACATATCTATTGTGCAAATAGTAATTCTCAGAAATTGTATCATCTAAAGTTTAAACAATGCAAGACATACAGATATGGATAAATACTTGTCTATTTGTTTCATAATTTGCAAGTCTCCTTTATCCAGTGGAGTTGGATTATTCATTTTCTTTCTTGATCTTTTCCTCTCTTTTTAAACTGTGTTTCTTTAGGCTGCCTGGATAAGAAATGTATTCATCTTTTTCATTTAAAGCTTTTGATGGCCACTTTCTTAGTCACCAAAGAAGCTTCTTGAGATTTGAAAGTACTTCTCAGGATCTCATTAAATTCTTAGCCAAGTGCCCTCATTTCTTCCGTGTGGGGAAATGTGAGATGGAGGGGACAGGAGAGTTGTCCTCCAGTTACAGATGAAAGGAAGGGAAGACAGAAGTCCTGAAGATAAACTTGCTCGCTCTCACCATTTTATTTAAGGATGGGCCTAGTCCATGTATCGAAGGGTTGGGGACACCCCTTTTCACTTTTTAATTCACTACAGAGACTTGAACATCATTATAGTTTTCTTGAAGGTCATTCAGATTAGAAATATGATTTGTAATAATTTAAGTTATAACAACAATCCAAAGCAAAGCAATTTAGAAATCCTTTAACTTGTATAATAATGGTGTTTTACCTATAGGGGAAAGAAAACATACATTAACTGAATGCCAGATATATTCCAGGGCTTCTCGTATCAATATCCCAGTGCCTACTTGACATCTCCAGTTGGCTGTCTGATAAGACATCTCCTGGTCTTCTCTCCCAAGCCTGCCCTTCCATCATCTTTCCCATCTCAGTTAATGGTAATTCCATTCTTCCAGGCACTGAGGCCAAAGACTTTGGAGTCATCCTTAATTCTCCTACATCTCACATTCAACCTATCAATAAAGTAAATCATTTTGCTTTACTTATAAATATGAGGTCTGCCCAGAAAGTATCCAGCCATGTACTACGAAAAATAGAGATATTTATTGAAGAAGATTGCAAGATATAAGAAACATTGTACATAGGACGATGACATCAGTCTCCTTCAAAGTAGGCACCCTGGGACCTCATACAGTTTTCCCACTTGCCATCAGCTACCCTGTTGTATTTTCCTGAATCTCATCAATGGTCTTAAATCTCTTCCCTTTCAAAGGTGATTTTAGTTTTGGGAAAAGCCAGAAGTTACAGGGTGCCAAATCTGGGCTGTAGGGGCGTTGAATCACTTGGGTGCTTTGATGTTTTGCCAAAAAACTCTGCACCAGATGTGATGCATGAATGGGCACATTGTCATGATGAAGCTGCCAATCACCAGTTGTCCACAGCTGTGGCCTTCTGCATCATCCAAATAGTTTCCGTGGAGAAAGGTTCATCTTAATGTAAAATTTGATACAGATTTGTTGTTCTACTTGCTCAGTCATTTTGAATGCAATAGCCACACAGTACACATGCTCACTCAACGGCATCTACCGCCCCCACTGACCAGTACGGTGAAGTTGTCATTGTTCATGCATGTGCATTCCAGTTCACTCTCCTTGGCTGCCAGGTTACATTGATGTCACATAAAGCATTCTCGTTATATTAACAATGGTTGGACTTTTCCCCAACAGACCTTGTTTATCTGGAACTAGACTATATTTTTTCCTTTTTATAAATTGAATCTATTGAGGTGACATTGGTTAATAAAATTATATCGGTTTCAAGTGTACAATTCTATAACACATCATCTGTGTATTGCATTGCATGTTTAATACCCCAAGTCAAGTCTCCTTCTGTCACCATTTGCCCTCCTCTACCCTCTTCTGCCTCCCCCACTCTCTCCCCCTTTGGTACCACCATGCTGTTGTCTGGGTCTTTTTTTTTTTTTTTTTTTGCTTAATCCTTTTACCTTTTTCTACCATCCCCACAAACTCCCTCACTTCTGACAGCTGTCAGTGTGCTCTCTGTCTATGAGTCTATTTCTGTTTTGTTTGTTAGTTTATTTCATTCATTAGATTCCACATATGAGTGAAATCATATGGTATTCGTCTTTCTCTGATTGGCTTATTTCATTTAGCATAATGCTCTCCAGGTTCATCCATGCTCTCATAAAGGGTAAGATTTCTTTCTTTTTTTTTTTGGACAAGTAGTATCTATGGTGTAATTGTACCATAGCTTTTTTATACACTCATCTACTGATGGACACTTGGGCTGCTTCCAAATCTTGGCCATTGTAAATAACACTGCAATGAACATAGGGGTGCTTATGTTCTTTTGAATTAGTTGGAACCAGACTATTTCTTAATATCTCTTCCCCTGGTCCAAACCACTAGATTATTGCAATAAACTCCTAGTAGATTTCCTACTTTTGCATGCATTTTCTCTTATCTTTGCATGTAGCTAGAGTAATACTTTTAAAACTCAACACATTATATCAGGTTTCTCTTTCTTGCCCAGAGTGCATGCAATCACCTAAAAGGCCCTGGCATAATTTACGTCTTTTCACTAATCCCCTCTACCTACTTTGTTCTAGCCACTCTGGCCTCTTTGCTATTCATAAGCTCTCAACTCAGGTCCTGTACACTTGCTGTTTCCCATGCCTGGAGTCCCCTTCCGCCTCATCTACTTCAAACCTTTGCTTAACTACCACTTTTTTCCCCATAAGGCTCTTCCTGACCATTGTATTAAAATAAACTCTCCTTCCCACCCCCACACAGTAATACCCACTCTTATTACCTGCTTCATTTTTCTCCACAGCACTTATCACCACCTGGATTGTATGTATTTCATTTATTCGTTAGCTTTATCTGTTTATCTGTGTTAGAATAAATTCACTAAAGAAGGGGTTTTGTTTTTTTGTTCACTGCTAATATTTTGGTACCTAGAATGGTGTCTGGCACATAGCATACTCTGTAAATACTTATTAAGTGAATGAATGAGTTCTTACCGCAATGCCAGGAGATGATTATCACACCTTACCAATGAGAAGGATACACCGCCAGACCACCACCAAAAAGAGCAACAACAAAACAAAAATTGATGCAATGAGGTTAAATAACTACTCAAACATTTGAAAACATTAAACCTTTCAAAAATGCCAATTAAGAAGAGATTTTAAATAATCGATTGTATAACAAAATAATGGAATAATATGTAGCTTTGAAAAATAATGAAGGCAATCATTTTATATTCTGGCATGGAGTGATCTCCAAGGTATGTTGCTAAGTAAGGCATAGAAGTATCATATGCTATCATTTGTTTGAACATCAGGGGAAAAAAATACACATTTGCTGGTGTATCCACGGGCCTAAATCTGGACAAATGCACAAGAGACATTGATTCCCACTGGAGACAGACACTAGGTGACTATGGATAATTGTTGGAGGGGTCTTGTCTCTGTGAATGGTTGCACCATTTAAATGTTGAGCCGTCTAGATATGCTACATATTCAAAAATGAAACAAAAGAATAACTTGCCTCAATTCAGACACCTGGTAAGTGACAAGACAGTGACCTTTAAATTTGGGGCTGCCGGACTCAAAGCCCATTTTCTCTCCACTAGCCAATACTGTTTCCTAGAGGAATACGGCAGAACCAATATGTTTCCTTTTTCCGGTAGGTTGAATTCTTGCACGTCATCTCAAGTATAGAGGTTGCAAAGGGATATTCTCTTTCAGGCGAGTGAACGTCAATAATGACAATAGCAAGGAGAAGCATATGTATGCCTTTCTTAGTCTTCTGAAATAATTTCTTTTCTGTCCATAGCTGCTGGCTGGCAGTTTTCGATGGCAAAGATTTTATAAGAAGTCCATTGTTGTGGTCACTCATTCTACCTGTGACCATTATCCTCATCATCAATGTTGTTATATTTATTGTCATTGTAGTCAAAGTGCTGTGGAAGAATAACCAGAATCTGACAAGGTAAGATTCCCAGTGAATGGGAAGATACCAGACATGACTCTCTGAACACACGATAAGTGTGACACATCCACACTTCCAAGAGGAGTTTCAGACTCTGGGACAATGGAGGGGCGTGGGCTTTGCAGAACAGATTTTTCTCTTAAATTTTGTCTCGGAAAGTGGATCTTCCCATTTTCCCACATCAGCACGACAGGTGGGCCTGCTGCATTACACAACACACATGTGCGCTATATGAGCCCAACTGAAAGACTCAACCCAAAAGTTCTGCCCAATACTCAATAAATCAGATTTTAATAAAGAAATGTTAGGGTCGTGCTTGTGTTTGGAAAGCCATTCTATGGCTATTGTTTGTTGAGATTGTATTTTGTGCTCAGCTTACCTGAATGATCTGATTTACCTCAAACAGCCTGGAAAAGCAGGCACTCTTTTTCTTTATCTGTTTTACCAATAACTACATTTGAAAGTGGTGACATTAACCAACTCACACAGTCAATAAGTGGTGGAGCTAAGAAACAAACATTACCCAACTTCAGAGCCTGAATTTTGAAAAAACAATATAATGATTCGCCAAATCAGAAAATTTCTGCTTATCTAAAATGAAAGCAAATCCCCCAATAAAAGGATTATGCATCCTTAAGGATAAGCATTTTGGAGGTATTTATCTTGAGCTCTTTATGTTATCCTGTGTTTTAGTCTCAGTATTTATATTGTTTGTTTTAAAACAGAGGAAATATAAATGGACATTTTTCAGTTTTACCCGTTTATCTTTCCCCTCCCTGGATGGACTTCCCAGTCTATTCCCAGACCTTCTCTTCAGTTAGTTCTAGCCAGTCCCCTCCCCTCCCTCCTCTTCCGTGGCCTTCACTGAGGTCTTTATCTCATGAAAGCCCATCACTCAGTAGTTCATTTTTCATTTACTGTTTCATGCATGTTAAATTTTGCTCCTTGAGTTGATTATACAAGTTAATAACACACAAATTAATTACTCTATGAAATCTAGGATTGTGTGTTACCTTTGTTTTTCCTCACAGAGGTGATTACTGAAGGAAATTTTGTAAATATTAAGCAATTACTTGATTTTTTTAACACCAGGAATACTGAGGTACTCTTGTTAGTCCTTTAATATCTAGTTACATCTATGTTATATGATTACTATTGGAATTTTATTGAAACAATCTTTGCTGCATTATATAGATATAGAATATAGAGTGTTTTAAATAGATATGTAATGAAAGCTATTAGAACATATAAAATCTAGACAGCAAGTATTGACGAATTTAAGAGCCAATAAGTTGGTTAACAATTTTATTTTGTTGTATCAATAATGATGTTATTAAACTATCTTTTTAGAGGTCCTTTTCATCTCTGGTATTTGCTTAAAACTTTGACATTATTCTGAAATAAAATATTGTTGTTTATTTTAGAAAGGAATGATAGGGCTGTGTGTGAATAGATGCTGGTGACTGTATTTTCATTTTAGAAACTAGTAGCTATAGGCTGTGTTTTACATGTGTTGCTTATCACATAATGAATTTATATTTTTTAATTATTTGTGAACATATAATAATAGGGAAACTTCACTTAAAATATACTTTTTTCTTGAAAAAAAAAAAGACATAAACATTAAGCCCACATTCCCTGCAGATGAGGCACATGCTGTCTGGTTTATCAATTCCCATGTGGACTGCTTCTCTCCTTCATATATACTTTCTGACCTCAATAAGCATTGCCACACACACACACACACACACACACACACACACACACACATTTGGGAGGTTGGGGGGAGGGTATATATATTCAATAGTTTCTGTTTTTTCTCTCTCCAACTGAAAAAACAAAAACTATTGAACATATATACCCTCCCCCCAACCTCCCACAGTACAAATTGGCTAAACACACGGTGCTAATGAGTCTATGAATTCAGATTTAATTTTATAAGACTCTACTTAGCCCAAGTAACTTACTAAAGCACATCTGTGAGCTTTGTAGGTTACCAAATGAGTTCATTTGGTATGAAGAGATGGGTGAAAACTATTATCATGAGTGGGAATATAATCTTAAATATGTGAGTAGTATCATCTTTCCTATGTGAATGATAGTCCACTAGAGGGGAAATGTGGAGAAATATTATCAGTGATAATCATTCAAATATGTTGTATCAGAAATGCAGAAAAATCTTGGTGAAATCTTCTCAGCCTAATTGCAAATTCGGTTGTATCTCTTTTATACAAAACTATCACTTTGGCCTCAGGCATCAACCAGATTTGTCTTTGCAAATTTTGGCTGAGAGCACATGGTTCTTAAATTGATTTAGTGACTATGAAAAGCAGGTTACAATTTAAAGGTTTAACAAGTTATTTTTCATGTGTCAGTTAGCTTTCATGGCATAACAAACAACCCCCAAACTTAATGGCTTAGAATGACAAATATTTATTGTTTGTCATAAGTTTGAGTGTTGGTTGGGTAGTTATCCTGGTTTTGGCTGGCTGGAATGTGGATCGATGATCTAGGATGACTCACTTTTATGCCTGTAGCTAGTGGCTGGTTGGTCTTGAGTGGTAGCTGATCAGTGGGTAAACTCATCTCTGTTCCACGTGGTCTCTCCTCCTGCATTCACCTAGTCCAGGCCTCTTAACACAGTGGTCTCGGGCTTCCAAAGAGCAATAAGGGAAGGCATACTCTAATAAAAAATGCTTTCGAGCCTCTGCTTGTAGAACAGTTGCAGATGTCTCACCAGTCAAAGTGAGATACTAGTAATTGTCTCACTATCAAGGGAAGAAGATAACTCTGCACTTTAATAACCTTTCATTCCCATACCAGCCTACATCATGGGAAGGTTCCAGATGCTCCCCAAATGATTTCTCACTAGCTCACCCAGTAGTAATAATCACTAAAATAAAATTCTCTTCCAAAGAAATAATTATTCTTTGTGAAATTCGCCTGTAAGTATTGAAGGAACTGCTTATGCCTGATACAGGTATCACTGTATTTCTTAATAAAGCTTGCTAAATCAGATTGTGTCCAGCAGGACATAGGCCTAACGTCATTTTTCTACCAGAGGCACAATATTGTTAAATGAACAGTATATGTGGGGATCTGAATATACAGTCTCAATGGTAGGGTAACAATGGCATTAATAAGAAAAAAACGGAATGAACCTTATTTTTTTTCTTGCTTTTTCTTACCTAGCACGAAAAAGTTTTCATCGCTCAAGAAGATTCTTAGCACATTATCTATTGCAGTTGTTTTTGGAGTCACCTGGATTCTGGCATACTTTATGCTCACTGATAACGAAGACATCAGGATCATCTTCAGCTACATATTCTGCCTTTTGAACACTACTCAGGTACCCTGTGGATTAGTCTGAAAGGGGCAGACCCTGGATCAAAGTTTTCTCCTTTTAAAACTTCCTGAAGGTCATTGCTCTGTACCTTTAGGAGATTCTATTTTAATCCTTTGAGGGCAGTCAAAGGAAAGCTCTTTATGACTTACCTAATATGTTCTTTCCTGTGCTGAAGTGCTGTAGAACAAATTGCAATAAGGCTGGATCGCGTTAGTCCCTCTTCTCTGAGCAGAAGAGATTTTGTCAGGCAAATAGCTTGGGAAACGCTTCCTTTCATTTTCTCCCACGGAGCACGTTTACAGCGGCTCCTCACTGTGGATGTATGGACGGGGTTACAGTTGTTGCTGGAGGCTGGATCTATGTGGGGTGGGCTGGATTTTCTCTTTCTCTTTTTAAAATTGTATAAGATTATGATCTTTTCTTTTAAAAATTTATTGAGGAATCATTGGAAATACTTGACAAATACAATCATATACATTGAGTGTACAATGTCATGATTTGATATACCTATACATTGTAGAATAATCACCAAGATTATTAACATAATTAACAATCCGCATCACACAGTTAACCTTATTTTTTATTTTGTATTTTTATTGTTCAATTACAGTTGTCCCCATTTCCCCCCATTACTCTCCCCATCCTACCCACCCCACTGCCCACATTCAATCCTGCCTGCCCAGCACTGTCTGTGTCCATGGGTCCTTTATGCATGTTCCTCACATAATTAACCTTTTTGAGTCTGTGGTGAGAATGCTCAACTACTCAGCAACTTTCAAGTGTACGATATCATATGATTAATTAGAGTCACCATGCTCTACATCAGATCCTCAGAACTTGTTCCTTTTACAACTGAAAATCTGCACTCTTTGACCTACATTACCCCATGTCCCCCTCCCTCCAGCACCTGGCAACTAGCATTCTATTCTTTTTCTATGAAGTTGGCTTTTTTAAAAAAGATTCACATATAAGTGATACCATACATTATTTGCCATTCTCTGACTGACTTATTTCACTTATCATAATGCCCAGCAGTTTCATTCATGTTGTTGCAAATGGTAGAATTTCCTTCTGTTTTATGGCTGATTAGTAATCTATTGTTTATATATGTATAATAAACATGTATAATATAAATTTATAAACTTATTTATAAAAAATATATATCACATTTTCTCTTTTTTTTAATCCTTACTCAAAGATAGATCTATTGATTTTAGATTGAGAGGGAAGTGGCAGGGGGCAGGGGCAAGAGACACACACACACACACACACACACACACACACACACACACACACACACATTGATGTGAAAGAAACATCAATTGGTTGCCTCTCATACATGTCCCGACCGGAGATAGAACCCCCAAACTAGGTATGTGCATTGACCAGGGATGGAACCTGAGTGTGCAGATATCTCTTCAAGATACAGATTTCATTTCCTTTGGCTATATACCCAGGAGTGGAATTACTGGAATACATGGTAACTCAAGTTTTAATTTTCTGAGTAACTACCATACTGTACCAATTTACATTCTCACCAAAAGTATATAAAGATTTCCTTTTCTCCACATCCTCACCAATATTTTTTCTCTTGTCTTTCCATTTTTGTTAAATTTTATTAATTTATTTTTAGAGAGGGGAAGCGAGGGAGAAAGAAAGAGAGGGAGCGAAACATCAATGTGTGGTTGCTTCTTGCACGCCCCCTACTGGGGACCTGGCCTGCAACCCAGGCATGTGCGCTAACTGGGAATTGAATCACTGACCCTTTGGTTCACAGTCTGGCACTCAATCCACTTGAGCCACACCAGCCAGGGCTCTCTTGTCTTTCTGATAACTGACATCCTAACAGGTGTGAGGTGGTATCTCACTGTGAATTTGGTTCTCATTTCCCTGATAATTAATGATGTCAAACATGTTTTCCTGTACCTGTTGGCCATTTGAATGTCTTCTTTTAAAAAAAAAAATATTTTATTTATTTATTTTTAGAGAGAGAGGAAGGGAGGGAGGAAGAGAGGGAGGGAAACATCAGTGTGAGAGAGAAACGTCGATTGGTTAACCTGCAACCCAGACATGTGCCCTGACAGGGAATCAAATCGGCAACCTTTGGCTTTTAAGGAAGATGCCCAAGCAGCTGAGCCACATGGGACAGGGCTATGTGTCTTCTTTGGAAAAATGTCTATTCAGGTTCTTTGCTCACTTTAAAATTGGGTTATTTGTTTTTTCTATTGTGTTGTATGAATTCCTTTTATATTTTGGATATTAATCTCTTATTTGGGATATAGTTTGCAAATATATTCTCCCATTCTGTAGGTTGCCTTTTCAATTTATTATTTTCTTTCCTGTGCAAAAGCTCTTTAGTTTGATGCAGTCTCACTTGTTTATTTACCTTTTCCTACCTGTTCTTTTGGTGTGCTAGCCAAGAAATTGTTGCTAAGACCATTATCAAGGATCCTTTTCCAAATGTTTTCTTCCAGAAGCTTTATGGTTTCAGGGCTTACATTTAAGTCTTTGATCCACTTCAAGTTAATTTTTATCAGTGGTGTGAAATTGTGGTCTAATTTCATTCCTTTGCATGTGGATACCCAGTTTTCCCAACATCATTTACTGAAGAGATTATGTGTTCTTGGTGCCCTTGTCAAAATTAGTTGACCGTACATGCATGGGTTTATGAGTTTACATCTGGTCTCTGTGCTCTGTTCTATTAGGTACATGCCTGTTTTTTATGCCAATACCATACAGTTTTGACTACCATAGCTTTGTAATATAGCTTGAAATTAGGAAGTATGATGTCTCTGGCTTTGTTCTTCTTTTTCAAGACTGCTTTGGCTATTGGACTCTTTTGTTGTTTTATACAAATTTAGAATAGTTTTTTTCTATATCTGTGGAAAATGCCATTGGAATTTTGGTAGGGATTACATTAAATCTATATTGTTTTGGGTAGTATGAACATTTTCACAGTTTTTTTTTCAACCCAAGAACAGAGTCTATCTTTCTATTTATTTATGTCTTCTTCAATGTCTTATTGTTTCAGGTGTAGAGGTCTTTCACTTTCTTCGGTTAAATTTATTACTAATTATGTCATTGGTTTTGGTGCTATTGTAAATAAAATTGTTTTCTTAATTTGTCTTCTTGATGGTTTAGTATATAGAAATACAACTGGCTTCCATGTGTTGATTTTGTATCCTGCAACTTTATTGAATTCATTTGTTTAGTTCTAACTAGTTTTTGGAGGAATCTTTTGGTTTTCCTATATATAAAATTCTACAAGAAAGTTGGTTGGATAGGAGCAGAACC